>JAKCPI010005293.1:0-35227 GCA_023213315.1 Euborellia annulipes | reverse complement strand
ATGAGCCAAATACACCCCAAGGAAAAGAAACTGAAGGCAGGTAATATTGTTTAATATTTTGAATTTAAAAGTAATAATAAATTTGGGGTCAAATTAATTTTTCGAATCAAAATATACAGGTTGTCTGAATATATATTTTAAATGGTTTATACAGGCGATTATCGTTATGAGAAGGAATCAATTGCAGAGCACCAATAGTTAAATGAATAGATTAAAAATTGCAAAGAAGTAGAAAATAAGTAAAGTGATTCCTGTCGAGGAGGAACTTAGCTTGAGGCCGTTGTTGATCACAGTCGAAGGGTTCAATGCTGGCTTCCTGAAACCTGATAAGCCTGCCAACCACAACAATGGAAAGCAGGACAAAAATAAATAAAACTAGAGACGCTCCCAATGATGTTGGAAACGTAAAAATCTCCCAACTCTTGGATATTCAAATATAATTTTCCCAACGAATGAAGGGAAACAGCTGATCAGAACCGTATTGAAACGGAATAAAAAGTGATGAAGAAAATTGAATACCAAAAAAAAAAACCTGAAAAAAGGGGAAAATAATTAATTTAATTCACAATGAATTAGAAAAATAGGAGTTGAACAAACTTACCCTCTTTAGGGGTTTTCTTTAATTGTATTAAATTGTGCACCTCTAGATACATATATTCTTCCAAAGTTGGACCAAATCCAGGTGAAGAAAAACTCAAAATAAAAGAAATAATTCTCCTAATTCGCGCGAGTCGATGCGCCGGAAGTCAAAAGAAAGAGAATTGCTTCCTTATTCGCGGCAAAGACAAAGAAAAAAATAAAAGATGGGACAAAACGCATGAAAATTAAATGATGGCGCGCCTGATCGGCGGAAAATAGAAAAAGTACATTTTGAACACAACTTTAAAGGAGAAGAAAATTGTATGCTCTGCCCTTTCAGTCACACCAGATATTTTTTTTTTTTTTTAAACTATTGAAAAATTTAAATATTTTATTGATTAAAATAAATAAATAAATAAATAAAATAAACATTTCGTGTCTAATTTTAAATAAAGCAATTATTCGGTCTGTTAACAAAAAAAAAAAAAGAACAAATATTAAAAGTTAAATAGGGATAGTTTGTTTTTCTAAATAGATTTGCGGTTTTAAATTGACCCTCTCTCTCTTGGCCATTATGCTTTTAGAAAATGACATATGCATTGTATTTGTATTCATTTTGCACATGTTTGTTGTTTTTGTTCCATCATCCTTGGGGGGGCGGGGAGGGGGTGGGGGTAATTAATTCAAGCGTGTTTTTAATATATAATTATTCACTGTCAACATATTTTGACCCGTTCATCACGACTGATAATTATTACATCAACTATTATTTTGTAACCACACCATAAATAAAGTCGGTTACACTGTGCTACAAGAAAAAAAAAACCCCGAGAAAATTCCTTCAGATTCTTAAGTAAAATGACCTCCTGAATCCAAATATGACCTTCGTTTTCCCCCAGCACGTACCGTTTTCGGGGGGTAGCCCCCTACTTATTTCCACCCCTTTTCGTTAATTATAGGGCCATGAATCAAATTTGGAGGGAATTTGAAAAGGAATATTTTAGCCTTAACATTTCTTCAGAAGGTCTAGAGAAGTGAAAAGTTAAAAAACATTAACATTTGGATCCAAGGGGGGGGGGATGTGGGGGAGGATTTTGTCGCTTAAAATGCAAAAAATCTGGTGTGACTGGCGCACAGCACACAACTTTCTCTTACCTTCGGTAATCGAAAGTTGTGTACTGTGCTTGTCTCACCAGATTTTTTGTGTCGACATGTATTTAGTTTCCGACAGTACGGTACATTCGATTTTCAAGATGTAAAATTTATAAGTATGGCAAAATATTTATATTTTGTTACCATAGCAACCATAGGAGAATTCCTATCTTTCCTATGAAGAACAAGAGTAAAGTGGTCTTCAGAAGATTTCAATCACAAAATGAGAATATACATTTTATAGAGAATCTAAAAAATAATTGATTTTTGAATTTAAAAAAAAAATCGTTGGAGCAAATTTTGAGAAAATCGAAAAAAACTGAAAAAGTGCATCAGTAAAGTACTAGTACTCTTTGGCTGATTTTGTTCAAAAGCTTCGTGTCACGTCCCATGGGGGGTGCCTAACTTAAATATAAAATTTCAACTTCCTAGCTCTTTTTGTTCTTGAGATATTTTGTTCACAGACACACACACAGACACACACACAGACAGAGAATGTCGCGAAAACCACTTTTTTGGATTCAGGGGACCTCAAAACGTGAAGATCCATCAAAATCTCGACATCGAATTTTTGACATGAAACCAATACTTTCTCTCTCTATATATTAACATATATATAGAGGTACGAGAAAGTAAAAAATCATTAAAAATGATCGATGTTTTCTGATTTTTCCCAATTTTTTCACTGATTTTCTACATATTCCAGCTGACAGACCCACCTCACCCTTCCTTAAACATCCCTCAACTAAAAAAAAATATATAGGACAAAGCGGGTGGGGTGTGGGCGATTCCGAAGCCCTTGCAAGAAGATGGAAGATTCGCAGTCAGTTGGTCAAATTGGCAAATAAGCGGCTATAACTTTTTTTTTTTTGGGCTGATCTCCACAAATTTAAAGTTATATATACGGATTCTTCTATGTCCTTCAATATTGCCATATTTTATCTAAAGGGGTAGAAATTATTTCTTGTCAATGTTTGAAAAAAAATCTTCTTGCAAGGGCTTCAGAATCGCCCACACCCCACACCTGCTTTGTCCTATATATTTTTTTTTAGTTGAGGGATGTTTAAGGAAGGGTGAGGTGGGTCTGTCAGCTGGAATATGTAGAAAATCAGTGAAAAAATCAGAAAAAATCGATCATTTTTAATGATTTTTTTGCATTTTAAGGGACAAAATCCTCCCCCACATCCCCCCCCTTGGAACCAAATGTTAATGTTTTTTTAACTTTTCACTTCTCTAGACCTTCTGAAGAAATGTTAAGGCTAAAATATTCCTTTTCATCCCTCCAAATTTGATTCATGACCCTATAATTAATGAAAAGGAGTGGAAGTAAGTAGGGAGCTCTCCCCCGAAAACGGTACGTGGCGGGCTCTTATTTTCTTATCAATATTGTTTAAAATCCAATATTGTTTAAAAAAACATGAAAAAAACCGACTCGTCGCGAGGTCTGTCGCTTGCTGGGGATCAGGCAAGACTGGAAGAAGAAATGCTAGTGTTTTGGCCAAAATGTACTTTTTCTATTTTCCGCCGATCGACGCGCCATCATTTAATTTTCATGCGTTTTGTCCCATCTTTTATTTTTCTTTGTCTTTGCCGCGAATAAGGAAGCCATTCTCTTTCTCTTTTGACTTCCGGCGCATCGACTCGCGCATCTCCGAATTAGGAGAATTATTTCTTTTATTTTGAGTTTTCTTCACCTGGATTTGGTCCAGCACGGAAGAATATATGTATCTAAGAAGATACAATTTATTTTTAATTAAAGAAAACCCTAAAGAGGGTAAGTTTGTTCAACTCCTATTTTCCTAATTCATTGTGAATTAAATTAATTATTTTCCCCTTTTTTCAGGTTTTTTTTTTTGGTATTCAATTTTCTTTAAATACACTTTTTTATTCCGTTTCAATACGGTTCTGATCAGCCTGTTTCCCTTCATTCGTTGGGAAAATTATATTTGAATATCCAGAGTTGGGAGATTTTTACGTTTCCAACATCATTGGGAACCGTCTCTAGTTTTATTTATTTTTTTGTCCTGCTTTCCATTGTTGTGGTTAACGGAAGCCATCGGAGTTTCAGGAAGCCAGCATTGAACCGCCGACTGTGATCAACAACGGCCTCAAGCTAAGTTCCTCCTCCGACGAGATAACTTTACTTATTTTCTACTTCTTTGCAATTTTTTAATCTATTCATTTAACTTCTATTCAGTGCTCTGCAATTGATTCCTTCTCATAACGATAATCTGTACTGTATAAACCATTTAAAATATATATTCATTCAACCTGTATATTTTGATTCGAAAAATTGGTGACCCCAAATTTATTATTACTTTTAAATTAAAATATTAGCTAAAATATTACTGCCTTCTGATTTCTTTTCCCTTGGGGTGTATTTGGCTCATCTATACCCGCATTTGGCTCATCCAGCTAGTCTTTGCTCCTGTTCGTCATCCAGAGCGGGGGGCGAAATTGAATTGCCGATCCCGCACTTATCCCAGGACTAAGTCAACAAAATAAAAAAAAAACAATCAAAAATAAATATCTAACTCCCCCCCATTTAAATCCTCAATAATTCAGAACTAAATTTTCTTTGGAAGACCAGAACAAAGAGTATTAATAAATAAATCCCCCCCCTTCTTTCTCTTTCTTTTAAAATACAATTTTAAAATAATTCTGTTTGATTTATTATCATCTAAGACATTGTGTATTTGTAGTTGATCATATTAGAGCATTGGTCGTTCGTTGGTTGGTTCGTTTCCTGTCACTGGCTGAAAGGATATTACCTTTCGATCTATATATAAATGTTCAATTGAGGTTATTAAATATTCATATTCGGGGAGAGATCTATCTATTCTATTGACAGAGACAAGATAATGATAATGTTTTTACATCAAATTATAAAAAAAAAAAGAAACTCTTTTATAGCAGTGAAGTATTTGTCGTTCATTTATTTAAATTATGGAATTAAAAAAAAAAAAAAAAAGAATTTTCTTTTGAAACAGGTGGCCGTTATCATTCTTTCTTTTTTGTTTGTATTGAATTTAGATTGAAATTTATTCAATTAAAAAATAAACAGTTTTTCTAACTTTGCTTAAGGTTGTTCGGACATTAAAGCACTTGATTAGATTAAAAGCTAATTTTTTAATATGTTATTAATCACTATCACATACGTTTAAAATAAAATTTTGAAGCAGATCTGACGCAGGGTTATCGTGTAATTGATTTTTAAAAAATTGAAATTTAACATGTAGTCTATGGGGAATATCGACGAAACGCACACATATCGAATTATATAGCCACCTCTGCAATAGGTAAAAAAACAAAAAACTTACATTTTTATCAATTCACTTCCGAGGAATACGTTAAACATAAAATCAAGAGTTTCTGCCGAAGGCTTTTAAAGATATTTTAACAAGAAAGTCAAAAAAATTCTCCAAAATGACAGTCGCCAATATTTAAAAATAAGGAAGTCTCGAGAGTCAGACCAGCCTGGCAACGTCGCATAATATAATTCTCTTTTCTCGCTGTCAGTTACATTTTTTTTTCCATTTTACGATATTTTTTCTCGCAAATCGTCCATTGTGTTTAAACTGATTTGCATTAAACATTGTAATATATTAAATAAAATAAAATTTAAGGCGTTTAAGATTTAAAATAAACAGCTGATGAATGCAATGTTGCCAGTTCTATATTACGTGAAAAACTGCTCAAGTCAAAAGTCATTCATTTATTATTTTTGGTAATTAAATTATTAACTTAATACAATTATAAACTATGATAGGTCACGACTAAATTATAATAAGGAATTTTTTTTTCCTTGAGGACGCCCTTCACGTGTATATAGATAGTTAACAAAGAAAATAAGAGATGTAGATTGCATATAACTATATATAAAGCAAAAGTCAAAAACATTAGCTAAAAAAAAAACAAAAAGTGAGAAGTAAAGCAAATGAAATTGGTAATCATAGTTTATTTTATTCTTTTTTTTTTTCTTAATCTTATGGCCTAAACGTATAATTAATAATTAAATATGTAAGAAAAGGGGAGGGGAGGGGGGTCCCCTCAAAGGGAGTTGACTCTATGCATCATTAATCAGTGTGAGAAAACATGCAAGTTCACTTAACCTTATTCTTAAAGAGAGTCCGTCTAATCTAACGACTTGAAGACTATAATATATAAATAATGCAGAGGCATTAGACAAAGACAAAGACAATTTATGAATTGCTTATATAAAAAAAAAAAAAACTCCAAGATGAGGTATTTAATTAGAGGCCGAGAGAGAGAGAATAGATAATACGATAATTAAGTCGTTTGAGGAGATTAATAAAAAATAAGATGAAAAAACACCGCACAGCACACAACTTTCTCGCTCTTGAGATATTTTATTCGCAGACAGATCATGTTGCGAAAACCACTTTTTTGGATTCAGTGGAACTCAAAACTAGGAGCCGACCGAATATTCGGTTTCGGCTAAAAATCCTGGTTTCGGCCGGCCGAAACCTGAGTCTAAAAAAATGGGATGAGACTCGCATGTACATTTAAAAAACAAAAAATAAAAGTCAAATGATTTGCACTGAGGGAGAAAAAAAATTTAGTAAAATGAAAAAGTAAAATGATTTTCACACAGGAGGGAAAATAAATTTCAAAAAAAAAAAAAGGTAAAATGATATGAATTTTTTATAGGAAATACAAGTTTCGGTTTCGGTCGAAACTAAGATTGAGGCCGATTATTCGGTTTCGGCTGAAAATCTTATTTCGGTCGGACCCTACTCAAAACATATTATTATATAGTTCCGGGGTGACCGAGCCGGAGCTCGGTCTTTTTTTTATAAAATTGTAAAAAAACTAAAAAAAGTACATCAGAAAATATTTAAAATTTGAAAGAAATTATAACGAGACAACCTGCTCCTCAATGAAAACATCAATAAAAACACCAAAAAAAGAAGTAGCAGTCCAGGGAGAGTTTTGAGGAATAGCAACATTACTGGGTGGATACTTAGAGGAGACAGTGCCTCATAAGAAAACTTTAATCATTAGATATACGTAAGAGAGTTGCCCAGGAAATGCGTCAGCCTGGAGACAATTAAAAATTATTATTTTCAATAAAATTAATTAATAATTAGTATTTTAATAATATAATTTAAATAATAGCTACTAATTGGTCTTGTTGACATTATTAAATTAAATACATTGTAAGCAATAATTGATATTAAAAAATTAAATTTACAAAATTGCACATTAATTAAAATTTAATATTCGTGGAGAGTTAAATCTGTGGGTCCAGGGTAAAGAGAGGGAGGGTTTGACCAGGAAGCAAGCTCACTAGGCTTTGAACATTATAAAACCTTTAAAACGAAAATTGGAAAAAACTAAAAAAGTACACCAGTAAAGTACTAGTACCCGAATTTTCCCAAACATGAGACCTAGCACAATTTCATTTTGGGACCACAAATAATATATATTTAAAATTTGAAAAAAATCGTTAGAGCCGTTTTCGAGAACTGATATGCATATATATAAACAAACAAATAAACGTACATTGCTCGTTTAATATAATTAGATTAGATTAGATTAGATAGATAGATTAGATTCGTCAAGATCTTGACATCGAATTTTTGACATGAATCCAATACTCTTTCTCTCTATAGGCTATATATATTAATATATATATATATGAGGTAAGAGAAAGTAAAAATTCTATTGACCTAAATTAAGTTTCTTTATTCTTTGTTCAGAGATTTTATAAATCTCGTATGTGGAAGTGATGCGATCAATGACATGAGGTAACAACCAGGAAGAAGAAGTCTCTTCATTCACGACGTTTCGGTCTAATTTTATTGGGCCATCATCAAGTGTTAGGGAGTAATGATGGAGATGATGGTCCAATAAAATTAGACCGAAACGTCGTGAATGAAGACTTCTTCTTCCTGGTTGCCACCTCAGTGATTTTATTCAGCCACTTATAGTCAAAGAGCTGGCGTCGACAAAGGGCAAGAGTGTTCTGAAGGCATTTTAGTGATGGAAATATACCCTACAGTCAGAAATTGTAGTACCGGGGCTTTTGGCGAGAATAAGCCGGTAAAGTTGCGGGAAAATGGTTTTTCGCAAATATCTCAAAAACTATACGTTTTTTCGCAAAAATGCATCTATACAAAAATAATCGAAATTAAATTACAAACAAAAATGGTCTAGTACATAATCACGCTAAAGTGAACGGTTTGGGAGATAAAGAGGGGTAAATTTTGTAATTTCCAACAATGGTTGTCATGGTAACAAGATTTATCCTTCACCAATCTCATCTTTATCCTCTTAACTCAATTCACTTAATTTAAATTACCAATAATCTTCAAATATCTTACAACTCCTTTAAAAAACAACATCTCAACTCATTTTTTACAAATTACCACTACCACTCAGGACAACAAAAACATATTTCTAACCAAAATCTACCAAATAAAAATAAATAAATAAATAATCACTTACTCTTTTTATCAAATTCTTCAACAAAAAAATATTAACAAATTTTAATAATAATATTTCTAGTCCTCCCTCATTGGGGAATAAAAAAAAAATTTTCATAATATATTTTCTAGACAAACTATTGAATGAAATTACAAAAAAACACAAACAAATTTAATTAATCTACATATTTTTTAATTTAAAATAAATAAATTTACTTACTATTTTTTGATTTTCTCCACTTCAATTCAATCAACTTTTAAATCTATTATTTTTAATATCTATTTAAAATATTTAATATAATATATTAATTTTTAATAATTTTATTTAATTAATAAACAAATTAATAATTTAATTTAGGCTAATATTTTAATTTAATATATTAATAAATTTAACATAAAAATATATTTAATATATTTATTTAAAATCATATGAATTTTGACAGATAATTAAAAACGGTTATTTAAACCTTCTCTCAATTATAACATACAACATCAAAATCTTCACCTCCACAGCTCCATCCACCCAATATTCACGTTTTCTATAATATCTTGATAAAACCAATTTATAGCGATTAAAAACATTTAAACTTTTCCACCGTCTACTTCAACAAATTTTATTTCGAATTTTTTATATAAATATAAATATACCTGTAAATTTTTAAAAATTCTTGACAGCAGTATGAAATATAATTTTTTTTAAATAATAACAATAAGATTGATTAATTAAAAAAAAAAATATATTCAGGATTATATAGATAGTTGAATAGATAAAAGTCACAATTCTCCTTTAGGTTAAATTCAGGCTGAGAGGGACTTAAGTCGCCAAATTTGACTACTTGAGATGTAAGCTCAAAATCAGGACTTAAGTTCGTATTAAATGTTGGTGCAACACTCTAAGTTCAAATGTAAGATGTAAGACGATCTTGAGACTTGAGATAGTTGGGCAACTGGGCATTAAATATTTTTCTATCTCAATGTCTCCTTTCATATGAATTATAAATTTCACCCCTCTATATCTCCCGAACCGTTCACTTTAGCGTGATTATATACTAGACCATTTTTGTTTGTAATTTAATTTCGATTATTTTTGTATAGATTAATTTTTGCGGAAAAACGCATAGTTTTTGAGATATTTGCGAAAAACCATTTTCCCGCAACTTTACCGTCTTATTCTCGCCAAAGGCGATTAATATTATACCTACAAAGTCGAAGACTAATTTCACAAAGCCTATTGATCTAGTCATTCAATAATTCGGTAACTCTTTAATCCCCTTTATTCAGAGAATATATAAAAATTAAGAGGGATTTGAGGTGTTAAGACCTCTCAGGTTCAAATCCATTTTATTGCAATAAAACTTTAAACTAATCATCTAAGCGGTGCGCTTTTTGAGAGGAAATAAAATTTATTAGTTATATAAATTTGAATATAGTTTTTTTTTTTTTTCTGTTTATTTATTGGTGCCGGCGGCTTTGGGTGACATTTGCTTGCTTGCCCCAATCAAATATTCATTAGCTTATCTCTCCCTCCCGCCCCCACCCCCCCCTTCCCCCTCCTCTCCCTCCGTTCTCGTATTTATTTCGAATGTTCATACACATACAGATAGACAATCGTTATTTAAATACAAAAGATTATACCTTTATGGGGTAAGTACGCGATAGATAAAATAACGATCCAAGATAATAAAAAAAAAAATAATACATAATTATTATAATAAAATAAAAAAAAAGAAACACATCAATAAAAAAATAAATTGAAATTAATACTAGAATAAAAATTTCATTCTTTTTTTTCCCCGATTCCGTTCAGGTGGTTATAATTCCAAATTTTATATGCATTTTCGGGCTCGATTTAACATCATGTCAACATTTGGATAGGCAACTTTACCGGGCCCAAATTTTTATAAAAACTAGCCAGGGGGCTTCGCCCCCTGGACCCCCCGCCAGCTGACTCGGTCTCGTCTCCGGCGGATCCTCGCCTTTTCTAAATTATGAAAAGAAAATTATTATTACTAACAACTAAGTATTCCAATCCAGTGCCTGCTTGAGGATTTGTTTACATTCATGGAATAAACAAATGAAAAGAATACATTAATTTTTCTCTATACATTTCCTATGGGAGAAATCGTAGCTTTAGGAATTAATAACTCAAAAAGTTATAGGAATTTCGGGACCCGAGTATTTTTCCGGGACTCTCCATAACGACCTTTATAAGACTGCAAAATTTCGTTTCAAAATTCCAACGGGAAGTTGGTCAAACAGAGCGTGACAGACGGACGGACGGACGGACAGACAGACAGACGGACACTCCGCAATTATTATATATAGATTAATTAAATATTTTGCATCTGCAGCCTTGTTTTGTCAACCGAGAAAATTCCCCGGCCTTCGTTAGCAAGGTCCAAAACCATCCAGTTCGAAGACACCACAACAAAAAAAAAAAAAAGCAACTGAGCCGAAGCCGAGAAAATTTTTTTCTAAAAACGACCGAACCTTAACCGCGCCGAATCCGGCAAAGTCAGGACTCCTGCAAGTTGTTTTAAATTATAGTTGTGTCTCTAGCGAAGAATTCCTTGCTTAAATTATTGTTTTAAATTTGGCCTATTTGTTGAATAAATAAAATAACTTACGTTTTTTATAGGTTAATGTCACCTTCATATTTCTCAATAAATAAGAAATTATATATAATATTTAAGATATTATATACAGTATATCGCGTATATGAGCCGCGAAATTTATACAATTAAATATTTATTAATTCATATATCTGAAAAAATAAGGGTGTGCCGCCGGGAGTCGAACCACGGATCCTCCGATTGGTACTCAGAGTGCCCTACCACTGGACCACAGCACGACATTCGGATATATGAAGTTCATTTATGAACTCACTGACAGTTGGAAAGCAAATTTAGTCATCAGAAGAAGTGGACCCAAGTTCGGCTCCACAAATTTCTCCCACTATCGGAGGAACCGTGGTTCGACTCCCGGCGGCACACCCTTATTTATTCGGATATATGAATTAATAAATATTTAATTCATATTTTTCTTTTTCGTTATTTTTATAAAAAAATCTGGATCAATTTGGATTTGCCATCTCTATTTTAGACTAATAAAGAGAAAGGAAAGAAAAAAAAAGGTACCTATCATAAAAAAAAAAATATCTACATAATCTTTCTCTTCTCAGGTTACAAATTTTAGAATTCGCTGCCCATAAATTAACAGAAATTATTTCAATCTTTAAAAGACACTTATACAATATATATTATTCTATATCAATCTTGAGGTGTACAGTGAGAGCCACAATTAAGTCCCCACTTGATAGTTTTAGTCTCAAAGATATAGTATGGTGTAAAGTGAAATAATTTTAACGACTGAAAAGGTCAAACGTAAAATCTGGTACAGATAATTTTATTTTACCTTTTAAAATTTAAAATTATTTCACCATTTACCATATTCCATACCACATACTTAAGGCTAAAGCTATTAAGTGGGGCGCTCACTGTACGTGGCTCTTGAGCCTTGCGCGTAGACAACCCAACTACTCATAGGCGCAACCAGGGGGGTTTTTAGGGTTTTAACCCCCCCCCCCCAGGAGATTAAAAAAAAATCAAAATATATATATTACAAATAGAAAAGAAAAAGTATAATCATTTCGGTTCCGCAAAAGAGGAAATATTCCGCGGGCGGCGCATGGAAAAAAAATTTGGTTCCACGGGGCGGCAAAAATTTAGCGTCTCTAAAAAAAAAGGTAAAATATTTTTACGGACTGGAAAAAATTTCCCCGCAAGGCAAAAAAACTTCGGTTCTGCGAAAAAAAAAAATTTTTCACAGAAAAATATTTGAGATCAGCCCCCCCCCCGGAAACCCCCCCCCCCCAGGAGCAAATCCTGGTTGCGCCACTGCAACTACTTGTGTCTATTCTGTCTATTGAGTTGCCATTCTAGACACTACTAAAATAAGATTATTTATTTAATTTCGCTTCACTTTTAGATTATTTACTCCGAAATTACTGTACTGAATGAATTTTTTTAATGTCGAGATGAGATGACTTAATATTGTTCCTCACTGTACTTGGCTCTTGAGTCTTGCGCGTAGACAACCCAACAACTTCTGTCTATTCTGTCCATTGAGTTGCCTATACTTTTCTAGACACTCTACTAGATAATTTAATTTCGCTTTACTTTTAGATTATTTACTCCGAAATTACTGTACCGAATGAATTTTTATGGATTTTTTTTTTATGAAGAGATGAGACTATCATTAATTAAGATTGAAGAAAGGAAACCCCCCTTTTAGAGGTGGTGTTCATTAAGTAAACAATTGAATATTCATAATAGAGGTAGAGAACCTCGTTTCTTCATCTTTTAGGTGACGGAAAACATAAGCCTAATTGAATTTGGGAACCAGCGATTTGATCTGATTTTAGAAATGTGCTTTCCTTATATTTCAGGTTGCAGCTGACATCTCTAGTTCGATTATTAAACAAAAAATTCTTAGTTTTCTAATAAAATATTTATTTTAGAATTGTTTCTTTTTAAACATCTTTTGTAATTCGCCAGAATCAAAAAGTTTTTTAACTTCAGAAGAACCGCCTATAAATTTCCCCCGAATAAATACTCGTGGGACCTAAAAAAAAAAATCTGAATTAGTTATTAATATTTATTATAATAGAATTGATTCGACACAGGGTGTCTCAGATTAGGTCTTCACTATCGATAATTTGGAGCTGAGAGACTGATCTAATTAATAAACTAGTAGCATTTTCCCTACTGATTAAACTGACGTAACAATTGGACGTCTCGTTGGGGAATTATTTTAAGGTGCGCGTTTCGAAAAATGGTTAAACGCCGATTGAGAAACTGGTTACTCTAGGCGGCAAGAGATGGCGTTAGTTCTGCCCATAGGGAAACAAGCGTTTTATTTCATTTCATTTGAAAAGTTCCAGCTAATTAATTAAAGGCATAAAATTATTCTTTAAAAGGAAAATAAATACAAAATTTCCGAAGAATTGGAAAGATTTTTTTTTAATATGTAAAAAGTTAAGGAGACCATATCCCCCCCCCCTTTGAATCTAAATTAACATGCAAATCCCCATATGGGGATTTAACATTGGCTCTAAGGAAGGAAGAGCAGGAAAATCAATTAGAAAAATCTGAAATCTTTCCTATGAAGTACAAAGAGTAAAGTGTACTTCAAAACACTTTTAGGGCAAAATGAGAATATACATTTTAAAGAGCATGTAAAAAAAATAATTCATTTTTGAATGTTAAAACAATTTTGCTGGAGCGAATTTTGAAAAAAAAAAAAACTAAAAAAGTACATCAGTAAAGTACTAGTTCTTTTTGCCAGATTTTGTTTAAAAGCTTATTTTGAGGGTCCGGGAGGTTACCTAACTTAAATATAAAATTTCAATCCGGTAGCTCAATTTCCACTCTCTATATATTTCATATATGGACCCTGTTATGCATTAATGTGTCAAGCGCCAAAAAAAAAAATTAAAAATTGAGGAATATTGTTTCAAATGCTGAAATTAAGAGTATTTTTTATGAAATATGTCCTAAAAAAATGTATATTTAATGTTACTTGCACAATTGACAAAAAAAAATTATATATAATCCAATGAAAACAAAAAACTTTAATTTTCTCAAAACTCGGTAGCTGGCGCTTGACACACTAATGCGTAACAGGGTCCATATAGAGTAAGAGAAAGTAAAAATGCTGTTAGTTTGCCAACCGATCGTAATAGAGTAGAAGGAATCAAATCGTTATAATTAGTAAGCGTACCGTACGGGCCCCCGTCATTTCCTCGAGAACATCCTGAATCTGCTCGGCATCCTCCCTCTGATCCAATTCTATCGATGAATAGGCTACACCCATTTTTGCAAAGATCTAATTATAATATAAAATATGATAATTATTATTTTAAAAAATACCGTAAATAAATCTCAAATACCTCTTTGGTCATATTACTAAAAGGACAGTCCTGTTTTGAAAAGATAGTTATCTCTTTCTCTTTGATAAAGTCCCTCAAATTTTTTATTTTTACAATATTTCCTTCATCGGCCATTTTAATGAAAAGAGAAAATATTTTGAAGATAAGTTTTCTTATATTTTATAATTAATATGAAAAATTATATTAAATGAACAATAGACTAATGTGATATAAGAGTTATATTCTTTGTTGTTTATTTATTTATGTTATATGGGTCGTTTTGATAACTTATCTACCTCAACATTAAAATAGCCTCCCTATGGGGAAATACATGGTGTTTGTCCTTCAGCTATTTTAATGCTGAAGGACACACACCATGTATTTCCCCAATAGGGAGGCTATTTTAATGTTGGGGCAGGTAAGTTATCAAAACGACCCATTGTTTTTAATAAAGAATTGGCCCTCGTGGCTTGGTGTAGGGGTTAGAGTGCTAACCTCGTATACCAAACGTCGCGGGTTCGGACCCCAGGCAGTTCGATGATTTTATTTAAGCCAATTGGATACCAAATGGCTTAAATAAGAATGCCTGGACCCCCCAATATGTATTTTAATCTCTATACCGGATATCGTAAGAGTCTTCAATGAGCTAAGTTGCCGAAAAGACTGTGTGAATGAGAAAAAGTGAGTGTTTAAAAAAAAAAAATAATAATAATAAAATAAAGAATTGTGTTGTTATTGTCCTACTCCAGTGGTGAGAGAAGTTGACAATATTGATCATCTTAAAGGCAAGGGGTGAGGGGTCGGATCCCAGGCAGTCCTAAATATTTATTTAAATACTCAATAGTAAAAATAAATGGCTGGAAATACTAATAGGCGCCTATTGCATATCTTGCATATGATGCTCAGCTTCCACTACGTCAGAGATCCACTCTCACTGCCTCCTCGCGCCAGTGTTATGGGATGTTTTGTAAACACGTTGCAAGTTTAGTTTTAAATAATAAATAAGCTTAGTTTAATTTTTTTAATTGCTTAGGGAAGCAGTGCTTCCCTTGCTTCCTCTGACTGCACGCCACTGGTGACAGGTCGCACAGCACACAACTTTCTTATACCTTCGGTAATCCAAAGTTGTGTTATGTGCTTGTCACACCACATTTTTCGTATATTAAAATTCAAGATGTAATTTTTTTTTTTTTTTTTTTTTTAAACATTCACACAGTCTTTTCGGCAACTTAGGCCATTTAAGAATTTGACGATTAACCGTTATATATGATAATATCTATTGGGGGATTCAGGCATTTCTATTTAAGCCATCTGGTGTCCAAATGGCTTAAATAAAATCATCGGACTGCCTGGGTCCGAACCCGCGACGTTTAGTATAGGAGGCACGCTACGTTCTACACCAAGCCCGGAGCCATGTAAAATTTATAAACATGTGAAAATATTTATATTTTGTTATCATGACAACCAAGGGCGGATCCAGAGATGTTTCTCGGGGGGGGGGGGTAATCTGGTGTGAGTTGTCGCAATTTTTTCTTAATTTCGGTAATTTAAAAACGCATTCTGTACTTGTTTATCAGAATATGAATACAAATCAAATTTGTATTAATTTTTAAAATTTTACATTAAAAATAAATTTTTTTTTCGAAAAAAAGTATTTTTTTTTAAATCTCGGAGGGGGGGGTAATTACCCTTTTACCCCCCCCCCCTTGTATCCCCCCTTGTTGACAACCATTTCTTCTATCTTTTCAATCAAGTACGGGAGTAAAGTGAGCTTCAAACTATTTCAAGGGCAAAACGAGAATATACATTTGAAAGAGCATCTAAAAAATAATTGATTTTTGAATTTTAATGAAAATCGTTCAGAGCAATTTTTGAGAAAATCGAAAAAAAACTGAAAAAGTGCATCAGTAAAGTACTAGTACTCTTTGGCCGATTTTGTTCAAAAACTTCGTGTCACGTCCCATGGGGGCTTGAGATATTTTGTTCACAGACAGATAGACAGACCATGTCGCGAAAACCACTTTTTGGATTCAGGGGACCTCAAAACGTGTATATCCATCAAAATCTCGACATCAAATTTTTGACATGAATCCGATACTTTCTCTCTATATATTTCATGTAGACCCTCTATAAGTAAGAGAAAGTAAAAAAGAAGAATACGATTTTTATTTCTTTTCTCTTCCCCTAATAATTTTACCACAGTAGTATTAGTAAGTATGATTTGTTTAATTGCTCAAATATTTGTTTAAGTATGTTTTTCCTCTTATCAAATAATCAAAAACAAATATTTATTTAAACATACAGGATGATTTTTTACGCGTGGCTGACACGTGCCTCCTTCCCTCTAATTACAATTTTTAAGTCATTATATAAAAAAAATGTTTATTTTTTTTTACTTTCGATTAACTTTCTCCACCTCGCAGAAAAATGAGGGGGATGGGGGCTTTTTGATTTGTAAAAAAAATAATATTATACAAACAATGACATCATTTGAATTAGATATTAGTTTGTGGAAAAATCAAAATGAAAACTAGGAGTTTAGAGATCCCAATAGGCTCAGTAGCGGATCTAGGTAAGGGCGAAAGGGGGGGGAGGGGGGCTCGTCCCCCCTGCCCCTCGATAGCGACATCGGCGCCTTAGGGCATCTAAGATTTAGCCCATGGGCGGTGATTTTATTATATTCTTTCCATAGATTGTCTAAAAAAATTGATAGTTTTCGTTTAAAATTATTGAATAACTTGAATTCTACTATTTAAAATGAATTTAATACACAAAAATATTATATACTGTATATAGAGCAGTGTTTTTCAAACTGTGAGGCGCGCCTTCCTAGGGAGGCGCAGACTAGTCTAAGGGGAGGCGCGAATGTTAGCCACAGCGAGCAATTTTCCAAATGATTGCTAGTTTTAAAAATCTGGTGTGACTGGCGCACAGCACACAACTTTCTCTTACCTTCGGTAATCGAAAGTTGTGTTCTGTGCTTGTCACACCAGATTTTTCGTGTCGAAATATATTTAGTTCCCGACAGTACGGTACATTTGAATTCAGATGTAAAATTTATAAGTATGGGAAAATATTTATATTTTGTTACCATGGCAACCATTTTTCCTATCTTTCCTATGAAACACAAGAGTAAAGTGGTCTTCAGAAGATTTCAATCGCAAAATGAGAATATACATTTTAAAGAGCATCTAAAAAATAATTGATTTTTGAATTTAAAAAAAAATCGTTGGAGCAAATTTTGAGAAAATCGAAAAAAACTGAAAAAGTACATCAGTAAAGTACTAGTACTCTTTGGCCGATTTTGATTAAAAGCTTATTTTTCCGGTCCCGGGGGGTGTTTAACTTAAATATAAAATTTCAACCTCGTAGCTCAATTCCTTCATGCTTAAAATTGAACACACACCCACCCACCCACACACCCACACACCCACCCACAGACAGACCATGTCGCGAAAACCACTTTTTTGGATTCAGGGGACCTCAAAACGTGAAGATCCATCAAAATCTCGACATCGAATTTTTGACATGAATCCAATACTTTCTCTATATATATATATTACATATATACATAGGTAAGAGAAAGTAAAAAAATCATTGTGTGGTTTTATGAAACCACGATGCAAGTGAAACTTTTTTCGGATCGTAGGCGTTTAACTGAAAATTTTCAAAAAATTATTCAATTAAAGTTATTAAAATCGCGTTTTTAATCTTAATTTAATAATTGGAAAATAGGAAATCAATAGACGCATGTTAAAAACTGTGAACAATATTTATTTAGTAATTAGCCGCGCCGCCCGCCTTCGGCGGGCGGCGCGGCTAGCCAGGAGGGCTTCGCCCCCTGGATTATATATATACAGTATATATAGATTGAAGATTTGAATATTTTAAATTATTTTAAAAATTATATTTTATCAATTTAAAAATTGAATTATTAAATCTCACAATTATTTTTTTATAATTCATTATATATATTAAATTTCAACTTTCTTATTTTTGTCGTCACGGATTGTGACGTCATGGCTTGTAGCGTCATGGCTTTTTACGTCACCTCGTTACAAAGCGACATGCTGATAGAAGAACCAAAAAATTCGTAGTGATATAATAAAAGTTTCACTTTAAAAATAGGAATAAATAAAAATATTTTTATATAAATTTAATTGTGATGTATGTCTTTGTGTATGGAAGTATTGTTAAGGCGGAGTCAAAAAAAATTCCAAGACATATACAGCCAAAATTATTTCTTTTATTGTGACGCTTCGGCCACTGGTTTAGGCCATCTTCAGAGCCAGAGGTGACAATAAATGAAACTTTGAATGAAAATTAATTTATTCTCACCTCTGGTTCTGAAGATGGCCTAAACCAGTGGCCGAAACGTCACAATAAAAGAAATAATTTTGGCTGTATATGTCTTGGAATTTTTTTTTGTATTATTTTACAAAATGAGGAGGGGGAGGGAGAGGCGTCATATGATTAAATAAGGGAGGCGTTGTACTAAGAAGTTTGCAAACCACTGATATAGAGGCTTTATATTTAAAATTTTTAATATATAAGTTAAGCCTTAATATTTAATTTTTCTAAATTCATAATTTTTTTACAAATAAAAAAACTTGTTTTTAAAATGAAGAAAAAATCTGGTGTGACTGGTTGCACCAGATTTTTTGTGTCGAGATATATTTAGTTTCCAGGAGGAGGAGTATGAGCTTACGTTGGAGAGTAATTTGGAAAATAGGCAAATGTGGTCAACCCAAATGAAGTTAATTCTAAATAGAATAGAAGAAAACTACTTCTGTGAGAATATAATTAGAGCACGCAGTACCCGCCATCATAAATTATATGCTCAACTTAATTATGAAATGGCATCAACATATACTGTATGTTTTCTCAAAATTTGAGCATGGAGGACAAGAGACTAATCAAAATCAGATGCGAGGGTCTTCATCTGAATTGCAAACCATGGATAGTGGGCGCGGCGAGAGAGTGTTCTCTATGCAACATGAGGGAAGACGAGAACGTCAGTCATTTTTTGGGAAAATGTCCAATATTGCGGCCATTTAGAAGGAAAACTTCAAAAGGCCATATTTAAATAAGGAAGAAATAAGGAGGGTACTTGATGGAGACTGGAAGAATTTGGCGAATTTTACTAGGGCGGCAGGCAATTACCGAGGACAACTGATTGTAGAATTTAATTTAAATTAAAACTCCAGCACTTTCGCTAAGCCTGAATAAATGTTTATTTTCATATTATGCTTATATTTGTATTTTGTATGAAGATAAAATATGTAATTTATTTAAATAAAAATTTTTTCCATTCTATTTTATATATTCTATTTCTATTTAGTTTCCACCAATATGTATTTAAATTCAAGATTGCCAACCATTTCTCCTATCTTCTCTATGAAGTACAAGAGTAAAGTGTGCTTCAGAAGATTTCAATGCCAAAATGAGAATATAGATTTTAAAGAGAATTAAAAGAATAATTGATTTATGAATTTTAGCATGTATAGAGGTAAGAGAAAGTAAAAAGCTCGAACGAACTTTGCCCCCCCCACCGCCCTCAAAGGCTAGTTACGCCCCTGAATAGGCCTTATCTTCTCTATATATAATAGCGGAGTGTCCGTCTGCCTGTCCGTTTAACACGCTCTGTTTGACCAACTCCCTTTGGAATTTCGAAACAAAATTTTGCAGTCTTATAGAGGACGTTGTGGAGAGTTTAGGAAAAATACTAAGGGTCTTCAAAAATTCCAGAAAATGAATTTGCTCATTGGAAAAGCATTGAGTTTTGTCTTGCCCAAAGAGTATAAGATACTTATACACATTATAGGCCTACTCTTTGGTCTTGCCTTATGAAAAATTAAAGACAATTAAAATTAATTTAAATAATTAAATAATTAAATCTCCCAGATGAAAAATAATACAAAATTTTATATATAGGTAATTAAATTTTTATTTTTTTTTTTTCATTAAAGAGATCGGGATGGTCAAGATAGACAGACAGAAAGAAAGAAAGAAAGAAAGAAATTTATTAAAATGCTCTGAGACATTTTGTCTCCTGGAGCACGATAAAAATTACAATTTTAAATATAAAATTTGTAGTGCTTCTCTTCTCACTACCAACGCAATCCTCCCCGTCGGTCATTTTCATAGACGTTTCTGCTCATTCAGCAGATAATTAAAATATCTCTCCTTAAAGGAGCCCAAAGTTCTCATTGACCTAATTTCCTCTGGTATTCGGTTCCACAGTCTCACAGATGCCACTAAAAAAGAGGCATCATATGTTGCTGTTCGGTGGACTGGCATCCTCAAATCGAGGGGACACGCCCTAGAGCCCATTCCTTCGCCCCTAACAGCAAATTTAAAATTTTCGTATAGGTATACCGGCTCCCTGTTCTTCAATATCCCAAACACATAACACCCCATGAAATAATCTCTTCTTTTATTTAGCTTAAGCCAACCTAGCTTATTATAATAAGGCGTTATGTGTTGGTCAATCGGTACATCGTAAATGAATCTTATACAAGAATTGAAGACCTTGTCAAGTGCCACGCTCTGCTCGCCCGACATCCCACCGTACACCAAGCAACAATAATCGAAGTGGGGGAGTATTAAGGAATTTACTACTAGCTTTCTAATGCTCAATGGAAGACACTCTTTACTTTTTTTGAATCTGTATAAACTACTATAGGCCTTCCTAGAAATGTCCAAAACCTGATCCTTCCAACTCAGAACAGAATCAAATCGTACACCCAGATTCCTGACTGAGTTGGAATACTCCAACACATCTCCATCCAAAACAACAGGGGGCACATTGATTAATTTTTTTATGAAGGCATTGCTACCAAAGATTATTGCTTTCGTTTTTTCCTTATTCAATTTTAGTGACTTGGTACCAACCCAATTCGCGACCCGTGCAACATCCTCGTTCAGCCTGCCAATGGCTTCTCCCAGATTCTCTATTGAGCTAGATAGATAGATCTGGAGATCATCAGCGAACAAGTGATGACTAGAATACTTCAACTGCTTACCAATGTCATTTATAAAGATTGAGAATAACAATGGACCCAACACTGAACCTTGAGGGACACCAGATGTTACCGGTAAGAGCTCCGATGAGCTACCCTCCCCATCAACCACCCTCTGTTTCCTGTCCGATAAATAAGATATGAACCATAGAATCACTGACTTCGACATATTCATTTCCCTAAGTACATCGATTAATTGGGAATGATCAACCAGATCAAAAGCTTTGCTTAGATCGAAGAGTACCATGATCGTCAGTTTTCTGTTATCAATGGCCATTCTTATGTCATCATTTATCTTTAAAAGCGCGGATTGTGTGCTGTGGTAACGTTTATACCCCGATTGTCTAGTGTCTAGGACTCCCGAGACATTAAGGTATCCAATCATATGATGATGAACAACTCTTTCTAAGAGTTTGGACAGTGTACAGAGAAGAGAGATGGGGCGAAAATCTCGGCACTCCTTGGGCTTGGGTATTTTTGGAACAGGTCTTATGATTGATATCTTCCAGCAGTCAGGAAAGGAAGACCGTTGCAATGACGTATCAAAAATATGTACTATTATAGGTAATATACATGGCATCGACAATTTTATTAGTTTTAGCGGAATTTCATCGACTCCACAGGCCTCGGAATTGGATTTGTTCATCAGGGAGAGGATTAGTATAGGATCTATATGAGGGAAGTAAAACCTATCTGAATCGAAAGTATAGTCTTCAAATAGAGCCATCTCATTAAAATTTGGCGCAATTCCTCCTGAAGCAAAATATTTATTCAGACTATTAACATCTGGCCTAGAAGATTGATTTTCTCTGCCCTTGGTTAAACCCAAATTTGAAATCTGCCGCCAGAGATGAGACATATTTTTACTATTGTTACCTTCGTTAAATATCTTTTCAAAATATGATATTTTGCTTTTCCTAATCAATATCGTAACTTTATTTCGTGCCGCCCTGAATCGGGTGTGTAACTGCAAGTCTCCCGTTCTCAAGGCCCACCTTCTGAGTAGATCCCGTTCCCTCATTATATTTTTTATTTCTTCCGTTATCCACGGAGTCGCCTTTCGACGATTTACCCTAGTTCTAATAGGCGCATGCTTGTTGTAGAGAGTCAAAATTGTATTATTTAGATGAATAATTTTTGTGTTTACATTTCTTTCTCGATAAATATGTGAAAAATCACAGATTATCAGCTCATTAAGAAAATTTTCCTTGTTAAACTTTTTGAAATCTCTATAGGTTACAATATCAGGCTTAAACTGGGGAGCAGATAGATTAAAATCTGCATAAATCAAGTCATGAGCCGAAAGAAATGGGACATGATACTGCCCTTTTAAATCTATTTTTTCTAATAATGAATCATTAACGATCAGTAAGTCCAGCCACGACCGACTATTTTGAGTATAATGAGTGGAATTCATTGGCACTACGGTAAGCCCTAAAGCATAAAATAAATTACTTAGATAGGTTTTATCGGCTGAATCAGTGTTGAAATCAGTGTTAAAATCTCCGACAATTATTGTCTCAGTGTATAAGGGTAAATATCTATAGAGAGCTCTCTCCATATCGCTGTAGAACCCCACTTTTGGGGGTCTATAAACTACCACCAGCAACATCTGAGTGTCAGCTATCGTAGCCTCAAGCATCAAAAATTCCACCAATGAGGTCGAATATTCATGAGAGGAAATTAATTCTCGGGCTTTAATAGTTTTTAAGATATATATTCCAACACCCCCGCCCATCCTGCCTATCCTATCACATCTGTACAGATTATAATTCTCTAAATTGACACTTTTGGAGGTGACATGTGGTCTGAGCCATGTTTCACTGATAAATATAATGTGAAACTTATTAACAGTGAAGTGATGCCTGAATTCGTCCAAATGGGCACCAAGTGATTGGGCATTTACATGGCATATTTTAAAAGTGTCATCCATTTAAGCTATTAAGATAATATTCGCAAACTGTGAAAACCTCACAAAGATGTACTGCTACTCGGCGCAAAACAGGCGAGAACCAACAAGTATCTGTTGACCCCATCGAACTACTGGCAAGCAGAGCGACACCCCAGGTATAATACAGTAAGCAAAGAGCAACTAGGCAGCCCGAAGGCGCGTCCACCCCACGGAACTCCAGATCAAGCCAATGAGTACAAAATTCAATGAAATGCGAAGATCCGACGTAAGGGGATGGCGCTAGCAAGCTCCGATTACATCCCAACAAAAGCAAGTAATCCAACATTACACATACATATATATGGTTTCGATATTTTTTGAAATCATAGCAAGTAATAATTTGATTAGAATAAGAAAATTCATGAATTGTAAATTGAGTGAATAAATAGTTATAAAAATTGATATTAAACATTAAGAAGAAATAGCAGAATTTGCTTTCCCAGGCTCTTGAACCATTGACATTTACAAAGCATATTGCTAAATATGTACAATTGAATAAAATAAACAAATAAAAAAAAAAAACATCTCTTAATGTAAAGATGGGTTTTAAAAATTTAACAAATTTCATTAAAAAGAAAGTAAATTGATTGAAATAAAATTTTATTATTTTCAATTTAAGTGATACTAGTAATAATATTATTTTGTTCGGGGTTAAGATATGGTAGATTAACCTGAAAAACCAGAAGCTCAATTTAACTAGGAAAAATTTTGTGTCTCCTGGAGTGTTCTGAGGAGAATTGGAGGCTGCCCCTCGGCCTTTCTCACAAGCACACGTCCCTCTCTGACCCACAGAAAAGACACCTTCTTTGCTTGTTTGAGCTTCTTGGCCTCATTGTAGATTGCTCTGTTGGCCTGAGTGAGGCGCTCGTTCACGAAGATGGCGGTAACGGCGTTCTCGCTCCACCCCAGTTGCCTCGTCGTGAAAGTGTCTCTCCTAGATCTTCTTGCTCGTAGTATAGCCTCCTTAGTTCGCCTACTAGTTAACCGAGTAATGATCACAGGTGGCCGTGAATTATCCGATACAGTCCTTGGACGCCAAGCAGAGTTAATAGCAGAAAGCGAAATGTCGACATTTAGCGCTTTTGCCACATCCACCACAAGCTGTTCAGGATTTTCATTTGCCTTGATTGGTATTCCATGAATCTCAATAGTGTTGGTAGCGATCAGGGACTGTTGCTCACAATTGTTTAATTTTTCCTCACATTTTTCAAGTCGAGTCTTCAAGTTGATATTTTCCTGCTCAACTATCTCAAGTCGTTCAACCAGACCATCCACCCGCATATTCAAGGTATTGAGTTGGGAGACAGCATCCTCAATTGCCGAATTGCATGCAGTCAGGCCCGTAATGACATCATGTTTTATTGTAGTATCAATGGCTGTCATCTTCTCTATAAGCGTTTGTAAAGCCGTCCTCAATTCACTGTCAGCCATATTAGTTTCTCTCTTCGAGGGTAGTGTACACAGCTGCAAAGGTGTCGCTTGGCATTCCACTGCAGCCTCCTGCAGACGGACATCCCGCTGTTAAATATATATAGAATTATTTTAAATATAAGAGTGTTATTTTTTAAAATGCGGCATTTGATTAAGAAAAGGCGATAGTATTCAGGTCGAAAATTCCATGTCGAGATTTTTTTAGAAATAGACGCTTTAGACCAACAACAACAACAACAAAGGGCAGACATTTTTTTTTATTCCCCAAGAGATGTGTTAACCTCTCAGCCTCGGGGGATTTGGTAATTAATAAATTATTAAAAAAAAATAAAAAAAAGACCTGATCCAAAAATATTTAAATTAATCAAGACACGAAGACTATTCCATTTAAAAGCGTAAACTAATGAAATAAAAAAAAAAGGTCTATCACCAAGGGACTAATTTATAAATTATCATTTATACATATTTATATATATCTATCATTCGTCTCTGTCAATTAACCTCTCTGCTAATGACGACTTATCTTTATTTTAATTTTTTTTTTAAGAGGAGAAAATTAACAATAAAGATAGATAACCATTAAAATTAAAAAGAAAATAACCTCATTGTTTATATATTTTATAATTAAGAACAAGCATGAAATTAGAAACAAATGGGGAGCTCGTTTAATTTAATCCCAAGAGTTGCCGACCTTGTAATTATTTAAAAAAAAAAAATAATAATAATAATAATAAAAAATTGGCGTTAAGAGATCGTTTATAGAGAGATTGCGTGACAATAAATAAAAAAAGGAGAACAATTAGACAAGGAGGAAGTCTGACGCGTGACAAAATAATTGAATTAGAAATGTAATTAAATACTCATTCAAGAAAATGAAATATTTAAATATATATATACCAAAAAAATTATTATTTTTTTTTTTTGTTTTATATTATTGACAATAATTAAAAAGAAATTCCTATTAATAGGTAATGTAGACTAAGTTATTTTTTTTTATGACTAATAATTAAATAGAAAAATTTTTGTTTAGAATTTTTAATTAAATAGATATTTATCATATGGATATTCTGTAAAAATTATTTATTGGATCATGAGGAAAAATAATAGAGCATATTATCTTGTTTTTTTTTTTATTGATAATTATAAATAATTATATTTTTTTTATTATTCTTATAGATAATTATTAAAAAAAAAAAATAATATTAAAAAAATTATATATTTTTTATTTTTGAAATTAATTGTTTTTTATTATAACATGTGAATGAATAAATAATCGATTTGTTTTTTGTATTTTTGCAATTAGATTGATGGATGAATTTGTAGAACAATTTTGTCCCTTTTACAGAAGGACCCAACAGGAAGGTCCAGGTTTAACCAAAAAGTTTTAAAATAACTTATCATAGCATATATCAATTAAAAAAAACACTGAGATTACTATAATTTAGTTTTTTTTTTTTTTGTCAGTGAATATAAACCACAGAGTATATATACGGGCATACGTGACGTCACACAATTTCAAATTCTCCCATTGGAGTGCACCCCCCTGATATAAACTAGCGACTTGTCCGCTGTTTGACTAACTTTGCGTTGGAATTTCGAAATAAATTTTTGCACAGTCTTGAAAAGTTTAGGAAAAAATTTGAGTTCTTAAATTTCCAAAAGGAAAGTCTTAAAAAATTCAGAATTTTCCCAAGGGGTTCTATTAATATCTCGCCTCTTGAAAAATTAAAACTAATTAATTATATATCTCAAATTCAAAATAATGAAAAATGGTATATAATTTAAATTTATTTATTTTTGATTTTATATTGGAATATACAAGTTCTTTAAAATACACAGGTTGACCAGAAACTAGTAAACAAACAATTTTCAGTTCACAGTTTCTGATTGGTCCACGTCATGAAGCTCCTCCTTGCTTGTATTTTTCTATTTGGCAGCATTGTTGACTGCACATAACCTAGTTCACATTCATTTTGTTTTGTTTGCAAATTGTATAGTTTCCGAGTAGGTAAATTAATTTGGACCTTGGTATTTACACTGCTATATTAATAATATGCTGTAGGGCCCAGAGGCGTACCGAGGCAGTTGGAGGCCTGGGGCGGCACTAGAAGAGGGTGCCCTATATTGAATTTTTTTTTTGGGGAGGGGGTAAAAATTTTCCCTGATCTCAAAAAAATTTTTTGAAAAAAATATTTACCTTTTTTTTAGAGGCGCTAAAATTTTGCCGCCTGCGGGACCGGAATTTGCCGCACGCGGAAAAATTCTTTCACCATTTTTTTTTTCCTCATCAAACACAATTTTTCACCGTCCGTAAAAATATTTTTACCTTTTTTTTAGAGGCGCTAAAATTTTGCCGCCTGCGGGACCGGAATTTGCCGCACGCGGAAAAATTCTTTCACCATTTTTTTTTCCTCATCAAACACAATTTTTCACCGTCCGTAAAAATATTTTTACCTTTTTTTTAGAGGCGCTAAAATTTTGCCGCCCGCGGGAAATTTTCTTTTGCGTCGAACCAAAATTTTTTTACATTTTCTCTTGCGTGGGACCAAAATTTTTTCACGTCCCTAGATCTGGCCCTGCCGCGAGGGCCCCGGGGCCTCTCAAAGGAAATATATGGGCCCTATGTCGGCTCGGGGCCTGGGGCGGGCCGCCCCCTCCCTCGGTACGCCACTGGTAGGGCCTATATAAATATTTATAAATGGTTTGTCCCGAAAGATATTTTACAAAAGGAGGAGCTCCATGACGTCATTCTCTTGGAATGGGAAAAATGTAAACAAACCGACCCGGGGAATATATAGTTTTTTATTCAGTATACAAATATTATACAGTGCGTTTCATATTTATAACCCATCTTGAAGTTTTAAAATAAAATAAATAAAATCAATAAAATAGATAAATCTTTGCCTTAATTTTAATGCAAATATAAATGAGAAACATTTTTGTTATAATTAGAGACCGGATTCCTATGCAATTGCATATTCTATTTGCTAATAGGTACGTCACTGAAAACCAATTTTCTATCCGAATCATGCCCCCTTGGCAGTGGCGTATTCAGGGGGGGGCAGGGGGCCGCCTTCCCAAAGCCTTCTCCAAAACAAAAAAATACCTATTGTTTTCCCTAATATTTTTTTTTTTAAATAAATATTTTATTAACTCTCATAAATTCTAAAATCTAACAAAAAACTTATAAATAATTGAAAAAATCTCTAATATTTACGAATTTTGTATTAAAATTATTTTTTATTTCAAGAAAAAAAAAAAATTTTTTTTTATTTGTTTTTTATTTATAATTATTATATTATCTAAAAAAAATTTCTCCACTTTAAGTTTCTTGGTGAAGGGGGGGGGGTTCATAAAACTTTTGGGCCCCCCCCAAGCAGAAAATCCTGGCTACGCTACTGCCCCTTGGAGCTAGGGTTCAAATTCTATATTGCATATTTTTGCATATTTGGTCAATATTGCATAAAGTTGCATATTTAATACTTTTGGATATTTTAAATTTTTTTTCAGTAAAAATTTCATTTTATTTTAATTTAATTTTAATTTTTTAATTTTTTTTTCTAAAAAAAAAAAAAAAAAAAAAAAAAAAAAAAAAAAAAAAAAAAATTTAAATCCTTTACATTGTAAAAAATAAATAACTATATATTTTTTATTCTTTATATCCTCTTTTAAGAAATAAATTTAGTTTTGCTAAAATTTTCGTTGGATGAATATCAAGTCAGTTGTGTTCAAGGGCGGATACAAGGGGGGGGGGGGTAAAGGGGGAAATTACCCCCCCCCCTACCCGAGTCTTGAAAAAAATACTTTTTTTCGAAAAAAAAATTTATTTTTAATGTAAAATTTTAAAAATTAATACTTAAAAATTTGATTTGTATTTATATTCTGGCAAACAAGTACAGAATGCGCCTTTAAATTTTTTTTTTTTTTTTTTTTTTTTTTTTGAATGGGTGCATAAGGTCCGAAGACCTATAATGACCAATAGTCATATGCAGCCAGGAAGAAAATAAAAACAAAAGGAGAAGCATAAAGGGGAAACTCAACTGCGGGAACTGAGAAGATGCCTGTTGAGGTTAGACTTGAAAGTCTGAAGATTGTAGGTTTTGGGGAAGATAGACGCAGGGAGCTTGTTCCAATCACGGGAGGTCATGGGGACAAAGGAAGAATGAAATTGTTTTGTTCTGTTAGTCGTGATCTGAACAGCAGGGCCGGAACTAGGAGATTTTTTAGGAGGGGCAAAATTTAATTTGCCGCCCCCTCCTTAAAATTTTCCCTGATCTCAAAAATTTTTCTCCGAAAAATTTTTTTTTTTTCGCGGAACCAAATTTTCCCGTCCGAAAAAATATTTTACCTTTTTTTTAGAGACGCAAAATTTGCCGCCCCCTGATATCTGCCGCCCGGGGCACGTGCACCCACTGCCCCCCTAGATCCGGCCCTGCTGAACAGCATAGGGATGCTGGGAAGATGCCTCTCTTGTGTTCCGTGAATATGTTTATTTTAATTTAATTACCGAAATTAAGGAAAAATAGTGGGGGTTCATAGTTCGAAGTCAAATTAATTAAAGAAAAAAACTGCCAAAACAGGGGTCCTCGTTTGATTCACAAATTTCGCAATGGATTGCTCTCTGTTTTTTTTTTTTTAATTTAAATTTAGTTTTTATTGTGAGACCAATTTTTTTTTTTTTTTTTAATTATTTCCTTCCAAAAATAAATCACCATTAGTTTTACATCAGTAGAAATCATGATTTACCTTTAATTTGAAGCCATTTACTTAATATTTTTGCCATAAATATATTGCATATTTTGCTGCATATTTTAATACTTTTACTGCATATTATATGGCATATTCAGCAGTTTTTGCTGCATAAAAATCCGGGCTCTAGTTATAATTTTACTACAAATAATTTCAATATATTAGAATTTTCAAAGAAATAAAGAAAAATCGTCCTTTTTATTCGTTTCATATTTATAACCCAGTCGTTGATCCTTGCAGTTGAAAGTCAATAAATAGAATTATTTAAATTTTCTTTAAAGTCATTATTTAGTAATTAATATTTTTACAAGATGCCACGTGGGTTATCTTTAAACGATATTGAAAAGGGTAAAAATTTAGCTTTTAAAGAGGAAGGGTTAACAATAAGCGAAATCTCTAGAAAAATTAACCGAAGTCGCCGAGTAATCCAAAATTTTTTAAAAAACCCTGACCTATATGGCAAAAAAAAGCGTAGGGGAAGAAAAAGAAAACTTTCTTCCCGAGAAGAAAGAAAAATTTTAAGATCGGCAAGCAACTCGGACCAAAGTTGCAGTAAAATGACCGCTCTTGTTGAAACAAAGGTGTCTAAAACAACTGTTTGGCGTACATTACGACGAAGTCCTATCATATGTAGGAACAAAATGAAGAGTGTTCCACGAATAACTGTTCATCATAAGAATGCTCGGCTCGAGTTCGCAGAAAACAATATGGCTACAGATTGGTCATCCGTGAGGATTTTTCATGAATTTTTATTATGTAAGTTTCTTTTATTTTTACCTTTTAATTTTTTTTAGATAATTTTTTCTTTATTTCAGCAAAACTATCAGATTATTGAAATGAATTGCAGGAAATTCATTACAAAAAGGTTTATCACTCATGTTTGGATTAGATTTAAGCCAAAAATCTTTTCTCAGCCTGAAAAATATTGAGCATTTTAAAAATTTAAATGTGGGTTATAAATATGAAACGCACTGTATTAACAATTATTAAAAGCCTGGCAACGGAGAAGGCAACAGTCACCACAATCGTTGCGGTTAAGTGATGCCAAGGGCGGCGATAACTTGGGTTGGTGACCCCGACCAATCAGCGTCCGCCTAACCCTAAAAACCGTCCCGCTAAATGCTAAACGAATCCAATTCAAAGATATCCTAGATCAGGGTGGCCAACCCTTGCGGGCCATTTAACTCCATTGGGGTAAAAAAAAAAAAAAATATATATATATTCCAAGGAGCAGTGGCTGAATTTATAAAGACAACAAAGGCAGCCAAAGCAAAATAGAGAAAATTTTATTATTAAAATTTTTTTTAGAAGAAATTCGATGGCTGAGTGGTAATTATCAGGATTAGGTAGATGTAGGCAGCCAGCTAGTGATAAAAAAAAAAAAACTCTATTTAATTATCGTCGACGTTTCGTAATCATATCAATCCCATCTTCTTATTGTTGCTTAGATAGATGCAATAACAGTTTATCTATGATTCTGAAACGTCGACGATAATTAAATAGAGTTTTTTTTATCATTAGCTGGCTGCCTACATATACCTAATCCTAATTAATTTTTTTTTATTGAACAATAATTTTGACGTTTCGGCCGATTCTTCCGGCCATCATCAGAACGTGTGTTTTATTTGCCTACAACCATGGGAGGATCCAGAGGTGTTTCTGGGGGGGGGGGGGTAATCTGGTGTGACTGGTCGCACAGCACACATTTTTTTCTTAATTTCGGTAATTTAAAGGCGCATTCTGAACTTGTTTGCCAGAATATAAATACAAATCAAATTTTTAAAATTTTACATTTTTTTTCAAAAAATTTTCTGAGAGAGGGGTAATTATCCCCCTTTACCCCCCTCCCCTTGTATCCGCTCTTGCCTTAGAGGGACTCGTGGCTGAGTGATGGTCACTCTTGAACCAGAAGTCATGTCAACTGACGAATATTCGCACTTGCCAAGAGCTCGAGGCAAACAAAACACATGACCTGATAAAGACCGAAACGTCGACCCGCTGGCCACCCCTGCACTAGATCATAAGTAAATATATGGGTGAAGATTCAAGAAAGTTAGCAGATTAGGATTCCGCCAAAAGGAGTTAAAACTTTTTTTGCTATCCACATTTCAAGAACATGTCCCCCGCCTATGTTTTAATTGCAAAATTAATACTATTATTATTTTTTTTGGTAATTTTATTTGCGTGTGAGTGTGTGTGATGTGTGGTAGTTGAGTTGAAGTAGGAAATCGATGAGGTCTGACTGAATGTATCAGGTGGTTGTCCGGGTCGGGTGGTGTGTGTCCCTTGTTCATGTTTAATGATGGTCGTTTGATCGTCTAACCTCGCTGCGTGCTCAATATTATGTCAATATTGCCACCCTCTCTCTCCCTGTCCACCACCCCAGGTTGCTGCTATATCTGATTGAATAAAAAAACACCCGGAGCTCTGATGAATTAATTATCAATCCTCAAATGGTCCTCTCTATCTTTATAACATATTTTTTTTTTTTTTAATTAAGTCCGTACAGTAGTCTGTTTCAAATTATTTTTTTTTGAAATTTATCATTGAATTGAATCATTCTTTAAGATTAAAATTAATTTTAATTATTTAAAATTTTTTTAAAATCCGTTAAGTAGTTTCGGAGTCAACGCGTTATAAAAAAAAAAGTTGAAATTAAATCTCAGCGATGTCAAGTGGCTGAAGGCTTTAAACCGGATACAGGAGATGTAGCAGCCAAGGAAATTAAGGTGCGCGTCTCGAAAAGCCGTTAGAAGACGATTCAGTACCGAGTTACTCGAGGCGGCAAGAGATAGCGTTAGTTTTCCCCATAGGAATACAAGGGACTTTTCCCATTTCATTCTAGAGCTTCCAGCTAATTAATTAAAGGCAAAAAATCAATTATTCTTTAACACAATGATTACTAATTTAATTATCTACAACTTATAGAGCTCCTTTTTTTAAATATCATTTATTTAAGGTTGTTCGGATAGTACATCGTAAGTCATAATAGAATCTAAATTTTTTTTTAAATAAAATTAAAAATTTGAATGCCAAAATTCCTTATTATAATTTAGTCGTGACCTATCAGAGTTTATAATTGGATTAAGTTAATAATTTAATTACCAAAAATAATAAATGAATGACTTTTGACTTGAGCAGTTTTTCACGTAATATAGAACTGGCAACATTGCATTCATCAACTATCTATTTTAAATCCTAAACGCCTTAAATTTTATTTTATTTAATATATTACAATGTTTAATGCAAATAGGTTTAAACACAATGGACGATTTGCGAGAAAAAATATCGTAAAATTGAAAAAAAAAAATGTAACTGACAGCGAGAAAAGAGAATTATATTATGCGACGTTGCCAGGCTGGTCTGGCTCTCGAGAATTCATTATTTTTAAATATTAGCGACTGTCATTTTGGAGAATTTTTTGACTTTCTTGTTAAAATATCTTTAAAAGCCGTCGGCAGAAACTTTTGATTTTATTTTTAACATATTCCTCGGAAGTGAATTGATAAAATGTAAGTTTTTTTGTTTTTGTATCTATTGCAGAGGTGGCTATATAATTCGATATGTGTGCGTTTCGTCGTTATTCCCCATAGACTACATGTTAAATTTCAATTTTTTAAAAATTAATTGCACGATAACCCTGTGTCAGATCTGCTTCAAAATTTTATTTTATACGTATTTGATAGTGATTAATAACATATTAAAAAATTAGCTTTTAATCTAACTAAAGTGCTTTAATGTCCTAACAACCTTAATGAGATATTAATCTGAAAAATTTTTTGTTTTTTTACGAAAATCAAAAAAAGGGCTTCTATAAGTTGTAGATATATTAAAAACCCCGAGACGCGCACCTTAAATAAAACACTTTTATTTAATTATTAATCGTTAATTAATTAATCTCGAGTCCCGAATTTCCTATAACTTTTTGAGTTATAAATTCCTAAAGTTACGATTTCTCCCATAGGAAATGGATAGAGCAGCGGTTCCCAACCCGCGGGCTGATTGGAACTGGGCCGCGGAGGAAAGATAAAAATTATATATATTTATATAAACTTATAGTTCCGCGATGACAGAGCTGGAGCTCGGTGGTTTTTTCTTTTGATAAATTTGAAAAAAAAAAAACTAAAAAGTATAATATATCTGTAAAGTAATAGTACTTGAAGTATCCCAAGGACGAAATCTAGCTTAATTTCATATTGGTGCTTAAAATTTCAAATATATCAAAGCGAATTTTTGAAAAAATTAGAAAAACTAAAAAAGTACATCAGTAAAGTACTAATATGCGGGTTTTCCCAAAGAGGAGATTAATCGTAATTTGTTTTTTATACGGTAAATAGGAAATATTTAAAATCTGAAAGAGAACCGGTAAAGAAAATATGAGGATGCGTTACAAAGGGCAGCCAAGGCGAAAAATAAAACATAAATCTATTAAAAACATATAACCAAGTAATTATTAATTATAAATAAGCGAAAAATGTAGGTACCGCCGGGAGTTGCACCACGGATCTTGTCGATTTACGCTCAACATGCCCTACTGTTGGACCACAGTACGCACTCGCTTATTTAAATTATGATAGATCGCTGATTTCAGACTACTAGAGAAACGCCGCTCATGGATTTTTTGTCGACGTGTCGAGTGCCGATCGCACTCTTCATCAGGACAAAAATGAAAAGGTAAAGAAAATTTTGAGAAAAGTGGAAAAAAAACTAAAAAAGTATCCCGGTAAAGTACTAGTACTCAAAATTTCCCAAAGATGAGATCTAGTATAATTTGTTTTCTTTACAGGAAGAAGTAAGTATATATTTGAAAGAAATCGTTCATGCCAATTTGAAGAAAATTGTAAAAAACTAAAAAAAAAAGTACAAGTACTCAACGTTTTCCAAAGACGATATCAAACGAAATTTGTTTTCTATCCCGGAAATAGTAAATATTTAAAATTTGAAAGAAATCTTTTAAGGTAATTTCGAGAAAATGGAAAAATCTGGTGTGACTGGCCCATCAGCACACAACTTTCTCTTACCTTCGGTAATCGAAAGTTGTGTTCTGTGCTTGTCACACCAGATTTTTCGTGTCGACATGTATTTAGTTCCCGACAGTACGGAACATATGAATTCAGATGTAAAATTTATAAGTATGGGAAAATATTTATATTTTGTTACTATGGCAACCATTTCTCCTATCTTTCCTATGGAGTACAAGAGTAAAGTGGTCTTCAGAAGATTTCAATCGCAAAATGAGAATATACATTTTAAAGAACATCTAAAAAATAATTGATTTTTGAATTTTAAAAAAAATCGTTGGAGCAAATTTTGAGAAAATTGAAAAAAACTGAAAAAGTACATCAGTAAAGTACTAGTACTCTTTGGCCGATTTTGATTAAAAGCTTATTTTCACGTTCCGGGGAGGTGTCTAACTTGAATATAAAATTTCAACCTCCTAGCTCAATTCCTTCATGCTTAAAATTGAACACAGACACACAGACAGACCATGTCGCGAAAACCACTTTTTTGGATTCAGGGGACCTCAAAACGTGAAGATCCATCAAAATCTCGACATCGAATTTTTGACATGAATCCAATACTTTCTCTATATATTAACATATATAGAGGTAAGAGAAAGTAAAAAGTACATCACTAAAGTACTAAAACTCGAATTTTTCCTAAGATAAGACCTAGCACAATTTCCTTGGCTGCTACATCTCCTGTATCCGGTTTAAAAAAGCCTTCAGCCACTTGACATCGCTGAGATTTAATTTCAACTTTTTCTTTATAACGCGTTAACTCCGAAACTACTTAACGGATTTTAAAGAAATTTTAAATAATTAAAATTAATTTTAATCTCAAAGAATGATTAGTTTATGAATAATTAAAGGATAATTGCCTTCCGTTCCCCCCTCCTAAGTGGCCGAAAGGTTAAAGATAGTGTCACATGTCAATACTAATAACTAGGGCTGGACGGTAAACC
>JAKCPI010005291.1:0-58424 GCA_023213315.1 Euborellia annulipes | reverse complement strand
TCAATTTTTTACAAAATCTCGACATCGAATTTTTGACATGATCGCAATACTTTCTCTCTCTATATATATTAACATATATAGAGGTAAGAGAAAGTAAAAAGAAGGGGATAAAAATACACATAGTGCAACACATATTCTATCTTAATGATACTGTAATTTATTAAACATTTAATATGAAATATCTTATACATAACACAAATTCATATCATTTTTAATCAATTTAATACAATTTAAACAAAATAAAGACAAAAATGTCAATTAGAGGGACAAATCAACATAATCTCGATATGTTTTGTTAGATATTAATTCAAAATTTTGTTTTTAAAAAGAATTTCCAATAAAATAGACAGAGAAAAACTGAAATGGAAAGATTATTTTAAAATTTTAGAAATTTGGCGTTAATAAAAACAATTTCGACATTTTTGTCTTTATTTTGTTTAAATTGTAATTATTTATTAAAATGATTGTGTTAATTTACTTAGAAATGTAACAGGGGCGTATATAATAGGGAGGGCCCCCCCGGAATTTCCCAAATCAATATACGAGAGGTTAAAAGATTTTCATGTGAGGGGAAAAATTTTACCGCCCTACGGGAAAAAAATTTAGTTTCGTCAAAAAATTTAAATTTTAGAGTTCGGGCCCCTCCCTCTCCTCCGAAAAAAATCTCTATATACGCCCCTGAAATGTATAAGATACTTCATATTGAATGTTTAATAAATTACAGTATCATTAGAAAGGTCTTTTAAGAAGAAACAAAGTATTGTTCCACTATTTTTGAGGCACAGTGTAATTACAAATAATCCATTCTTCCCATATTATGTGTAAAATCTTTGAGCAGATGAGTGTGATAGTACGAAGAAAGGTCATTGTATACGTATTTTGGCCTAGCATGTTGTCCAAAATGTTCAACCAGAGCCTGAATGAGAGGCTTAATCTTTTTTACTTTCTCGTATAGAGAAAGTATTGTAATCGTAAAAAAATTCGACTTCGAGATTTTGATGTTTCTCCACGTTTTAGACCTCCCTGAGTCCAAAAAAAAAAACATTTTTGGCATTATGTGTGTGTGTGTGTGTGTGTGTGTGTGTGTGTGTGTGTGTGTGTGTGTGTGTGTGTGTGTGTGTGAACACGGTTGCTTAAAAACCAAAGCAACTAGATCGATAAAATTTGGTATATGCTCCTTACACTAAAATTGTAGATTTCTATCAACTTTTGGAGTAAATAAGTCACTTGGAAGTAGTACTTTACTTAAAAAGTTTTTTCAAAAACTTTGAAATTTTCAATTTTTTTTTTTTTTTGTTATATTATGATAAATTACTCTATTTTAAAAATCTTTGACATTTTTTCGAAAACTGAATAGTTTTGAAATAATCAAAGAAGAAATAGAAAATTTTCGTTAATTTTGATAAAAAATCAAAACAAAATCATACAGGTGTCATTAAAAAAAGGATAAATATAAACAAATGAATTTGTGAAACAAAATTTCAAAATTTTTGAAAAAACTTTTTAAGTAAAGTACTACTTCCAAGTGACGTATTTACTCCAAAAGTTGATAGAAATCTACAATTTTAGTGTAAGGAGCATATACCAAATTTTATCGATCTAGTTGCTTTGGTTTTTAAGCAATTGTGTTCACACACACACCCAGACGTAATTCCAAAAAGAATATACGAGAAAGTCTCGGGGAAGTCATTCCCCATATTTTTTACTTTCTCTTACCTATGTATATATGTAATATATATATGAGAGAAAGTATTGGTTTCATGTCAAAAATTCGATGTCGAGATTTTGATGGATCTTCACGTTTTGAGGTCTCCTGAATCCAAAAAAGTGGTTTTCGCGACATGGTCTGTCTGTCTGTCTGTGTGTCTGTGTGTGTGTGTGTGTCTGTGTGTGTTCAATTTTAAGCATGAAGGAATTGAGCTATGAGGCTGAAATTTTATATTTAAGTTAAACACCTCCCGGGACCGACAAAATAAGCTTTTAATCAAAATCGGCCAAAGAGTACTAGTACTTTACTGATGTACTTTTTCAGTTTTTTTCGATTTTCTCAAAATTCGCTCTAACGATTTTGATTAAAATTCAAAAATCAATTATTTATTAGATGCTCTTTCAAATGTATATTCTCGTTTTGCCCTCAAAATTGTTTGAAGCACACTTTACTCTTGAGCTTCATAGGAAAGATAGGAGAAATGGTTGCCATGGTAACGGAATTTAAATCTTTTTCTTTTTATTAGATTAAAAATCAATTAGCCCTCGGGGCTTGGAGTAGAGGTTAGCGTGCTAACCTCGTATACCAAACGTCGCGGGTTCGGACCCCAGGCAGTCCGATGATTTTATTTAAGTCATTTGGATACCAAATGACTTAAATAAGAATGCCTGGACCCTAAATAATATATATTCATAACGGTTATCGTCAAAAGTCTTAAATGGCCTAAGTTGCCGAAAAGACGGTATGAATGTGTGTGTAATTGGAAGTGTGAATGAGAAAAAAGTGTGAATGTTTAAAAAAAAAAAAAAAAAAAAAAAAAAAAAATCAATTATTATTTAAATTCCCATTTATTTTTATTTTATTTCTGCCTGTAATTGTTTCGGAGAAAACATATATGTCTCTCTCTCACTTGCAAACATTATCGTCTCTCTCTACTCTTTTTAAATTCCCTTTCTACCTTATCTTCGCATAGGAACAATGTTAATTTCCTATAGGGATTTGTATGTTAATTTCGATTCAAAAGGGGGTCCCCTTTGGAACTTTTTACGCATTTAAAAATTTTTTTTCCAATTCTTATGACACTTTTACTGCATATTATATGGCATATTTAGCGGTTTTTGCTGCATAAAAATCCGGTCTCTACTTATGACTTTCTTCTTTTTGGCTTAAAAAATGAGGTTTTAAAAAAAAAAATGATTCTGGAGTTTATTAATCGAAATTTTAATAAATACATGTCGACACAAAAAATCTGGTGCGACAAGGACAGAACACAACTTTCGATTACGGAAGGTAAGAGAAATTTGTGTGCTGTGCGACCAGTGACACCAGATTTTTAAATTAAAATTCATGGTATATTTACTGGTAATATTTTTGTGAAAATTGTTTGAAGTATACTTTCAAGATGTAATTTTACTTTTTTTAAATTCACTTTCCACCTTATCCTTCCATAGGGCCAATGTTAAATCCCCAAATAGGGATTTGTATGTTAATTTCGATTCAAAAGGGGGTCCCCTTTGGAACTTTTTTAGGCATTTAAAATTTTTTTTTTCCAATTCTTATGAAATTTTGTATTTATTTACGATTCTATATTGTGTATAAAATGTCCAAATATGAGATTAAAATTTTGAAAAATAACCATAGTTTATTTCAAGCAGTCAACATTTAAAATGCAAGTTTGAAACTAAGGTGCTATCGGAAACTAAATATATCTCGACACAAAAAATCTGGTGTGACCAGCACGGTGCACAACTTTCTCTTACCGAAGGGTAAGAGAAAGATGTGTGCTGTGCGCCAGTCACACCAGATTTTTTTTTTTTTTTATTATGGGAGTTTAATTTTAATCTGATAATGAATGTGAGATTTAAATATATCAATTATTATTTATAGCCATACAATGACAAAAATGAGAGAATTAAAATTTAAAGTAGATAATTAATTATAGAATAACTAGCCACGCTGCATGCCTTCGACGGGCTTCGACCTTAACCAAGGGGGGTTCATTCAAAAGAGACACTTATGTGAAATTTTATATGCAATGAAGTTGACAACATATACAATCATGAAGTTAGACACCATCATCACAGCAAGTCCTTTTTACTTTCTCTTACCTATGTATTTATGTAATATATATATATATATAGAGAGAAAGTATTGGATTCATGTCAAAAATTCGATGTCGAGATTTTGATGGATCTTCACGTTTTGAGGTACCCTGAATCCAAAAAAGTGGTTTTCGCGACATGGTCTGTCTGTCTGTCTGTGAACAAAATATCTCAATAACGAAAAGAGCTAAGAGATTGAAATTTTATATTTAAGTCAGGCACCCCATGGGACGTACCACAAAGCTTTTGAACAAAATCGACCAAAAAGTACTAGTACTTTACTGATGCACTTTTTCATTTTTTTTCGATTTTCTCAAAATTTGCTCCAACGATTTTTTTTAAAATTCATATATCAACTATTTTTGAGTTGCTCTTTAAAATGTATATTCTTATTTTATCATTGAAATCTTTTGAAGACCACTTTACTCCTGTACTCCATAGAAAAGATAGGAGAAATGGTTGCCATGGTATCAAAATATAAACATTTTGCCATACTTATAAATTTTACCTCTTTAATTCTAATATATCGGCGGAAACTAAATATATGTCGACACGAAAAATCTGGTGTGACAAGCACAGAACACAACTTTCGATTACCCAAGGTAAGAGAAAGTTGTGTGCTGTGCGCCAGTCACACCAGATTTTTTTTTTTTTAAACACACATTTTTCTCATTCACACTCACACTTTTCGGCAACATAAAATACTTTTGACGATAACCGTTCTTTAAATATATATATATGTAATTGGGCTCCAGGCATTCTTATCATTTGGTATCCAAGTGGCTTAAGTAAAATCATCGGACTACCTGGGGCCCGAACCCGCGACCCTTGGTATACAAGGCAGGCGCGCTACCAACTACACCAATCCCGAGGGAGCAAGAGTACAGTACTTCAAAAGGACTGCAGATGAAGTATCCGAAACGTTGTACAGTAGTTATATTTTTAATAAATAATTAATAACAAAATGTGATCTATAATTAAAAACTCCTCATAATAATAAAATTTCAATTTTCCATGAAAATTCACACATTGGCTGTTATACGGTACATACTTATAAACATAAATATTTTTCAGAATGATGAAGGAAGAGAGGATGTCAGCCAGAAAAGGAGCCTCTATCGAATAAAAATCTCCAATCAGAAAACGTTTCGGGTTTAATTAGATAAAACCATCATCAGTTCTTTAGAGATTATTGGCAATCTCAAGATGCACACCATTGAGATGCAGATAGAGTTGTTATATACATTTGAGACTTGGCCGTGTTGACTGATGAGCATCTGACAACTGATATGCAAATTTTGTATTTTTTATATAATTTTGTATATGTTTATATATAACAACTCTATCTGCATCTCAATGGTGTGCATCTTGAGATTGCCAATAATCTCTAAAGAACTGATGATGGTTTTATCTAATTAAACCCGAAACGTTTTCTGATTGGAGATTTTTATTCGATAGAGGCTCCTTTTCTGGCTGACATCCTCTCTTCCTTCATCATTCTAATTGCTGAACAGCCACTTCTATTATCAACATAAATATTTTTCATTTAATTGATAATTAATTGTGCCAGATGTATTTTTTTATCATACTCTTTGAATTGATGTTGTTGTTATTCTCTACCTTTTTAGTGATCAATGAGTTTTCAATTTTATTTATTTAAATAAACGTGCAGATGACAATACAATTGCTATAATAAAATTTAAAACGAGCGATTATGGTTGTATGGTTATGAATGCCTAAATTTAATAAAACTGAACACACACACAGAGAGAGGGGGAGACACATTTTAATAGAGTAGCATTTTATCATTTAATGATCTTTATATTATTAATAAATTGATTAATTTCTCTGTTTAATGATGATGAAAGTTTATTTTAATGAAAATTCTATTTACCTTTTTACAGGGTATTTCAAAAAGAATATACGAATTACGAACGCATATATTTATTAAACATTAAGGGCTGGTTGCATCAGTTAGCGGGAGTTTGTTGACTCTAGGCTAAATGGCCTTTTTTTTGGAGTGCAGTCGAGATTTTGACGGATATACACGTTTTGAGGTCCCCTGAATCTCAAAAAGTGGTTTTCGCGACATGGTCTGTCTGTCTGTGAACAAAATATCACAAGAATTAAAAGAGCTAGGAGCAGGGGCGGATTAAAGGGGCGATCGCCCCCCCCCCCCCGAGAAGAAATTCACAATGTTATAAAAACTAGTAATCTAAAGAAATTATGATTTCCGGGCTTTAATTTCCAATTGAATTTGTTACCAAACAATTTAAATAAATAGGAAATGGGTCTAAATGGCCATAGATGCCGACAAAGTCCTTAAATAAAAAAAAAAAAAAAAGAAAAAACCGACAAAATTGCATTAATCCGCCACTGGCTAGGAGTTAATATTTTTCGGGATTCTGAGATGGAGAACTTCAATATTTAATTCTTGATGAGCCGCAGTGACACCGTCTAATTTCCAGATGTTCAGTAGGTGAAATTAAAAATTCTTTAATTAATTCAGCGTTTCCCAACCTTTTGAAGTCCACGGCACCCCAAAGGTGCGTTGGGAATAATATTACACACTAGCGCCACCCTTCCTTTTTTTTTCCATATCAAATCGAAATTTTTTTCCACCCTGGGGCAAATTTTTTTTCCCTTGCGTGAAAATCATTTGACCTTTTTTTTGCCAAAACTTTATTTTTTCGCCTCTTTATTTTATTTTTATTTTTATCTAAATATCTCGCGGCACCCCTTAGGCATTCTCGCGGCACCCTTGGGAGAAGAGAAAGTTGTGTGCTGTGCGCCAGTCACACCAGATTTTTTACAATACGATTACATTAACTTTACCTGCCCAACCTATGGTTGATGGGCAAAGTTAATAAAATTTCTATTAATCCTGAAAAAATATATTTTTCTTTTATCAGAAGACTACAAATTTATATTTAGAATAAATTCAACTCGAACAAGAGAGCAAATCGTAAAACGCCTCAGTCAGACTGGGCGTGTCTATTACCAACAATTCTCAAATGTCCGCCCTTTTCTTTTCTTTATCCTATTTTGTACCTCCCATAGGAATTTTAATATAAAATTTGTCTATGAATTAGGGAGAGTTAGCTAGAAAATTCACCAAGCTCAGCTAAAGATGACCCCCCAAGGAACAATTATGTTGGTTGAAATATCTACAAAAAGGAAATAGTCCTTTCCTTACTTATCCTTAAAGATGGCTGGGATTTCATTTTAGTTATTTATAAGATAACTAGCCGCGCCGCCCGCCTTCGGCGGGCTCCGCGTCTAGGCGGGGGCTTCGCCCCCCTGGACCCCCCAACAGCTGGCTCGGGCCCGCCTGCGGCGGACCCTCGCCTTTTCTTAATTATGAGAAACTGGCTGGCGTCTAGACAGGGGGGCTACGCCCCCTGGACCCCCCACCAGCTGGCTCGGGCCCGCCTGCGGCGGACCCTCGCCTTTTCTTCTTAATTATGAAAAGAAAATTATTAATACTAACAACTAAGTATTTCAATCCAGTGCCTGCTTGAGGATTTGTTTACCTTCATAGAATACACAACTGCAAAGAATACTTAAATATTTCTCTATACATTTCCTATGGGAGAAATCGTAACTTTAGCAATTAATAACTCAAAAAGTTATAGGAATTTCGGGACCCGAGTATTTTTCCGGGACTCTCCATAACGTCCTTTATAAGACTGCAAAATTTCGTTTCAAAATCTCCAACGGGAAGTTGGTCAAACAGAGCGAGACAGACGGACGGATAGACCGACACTCCGCAATTATATATAGAATAGATTAAAGGGCTCAATGGAAGAAAGTTATAAGCCACAAAACATTAGTTTCGAGATATTGACAAATTAAAGTTTGACTCAAATCTGTAAATCAGCCACTTAATTTATAATAACTTTCTTTATAAAAATCTGGTGTGACTGGCGCACAGCACACAACTTTCTCTTACCCTTCGGCAAGAGAAAGTTGTGTTCTGTGCTTGTCAAACCAGATTTTTCATGTCGACATATATTTAGTTCCCGACAGTACGGAACATTTGAATTTCAAGATGTAAAATTTATAAGTATGGGAAAATATTTATATTTTGTTACTATGGCAACCATTTCTCCTATCCTTTCTATGAAGTGCAAGAGTAAAGTGGTCTTCAGAAGATTTCAATGGCAAAATGAGAATATACATTTTAAAGAGCATCTAAAAAATAATTGATTTTTGAATTTAAAAAAAAATCGTTCGAGCAAATTTAGAGAAAATCGAAAAAACTGGAAAAGTACATCAGTAAAGTACTAGTACTCTTTGGCCGATTTTGATTAAAAGATTAAATTAAACTTAAATATAAAATTTCAACCTCCTAGCTAAATTCCTTCATGCTTAAAATTGAACACACCCACACACAGACAGACAGACCATGTCGCGAAAAACACTTTTTTGGATTCAGGGGACCTCAAAACGTGTATATCCATCAAAATTTCGACATCGAATTTTTGACATGAATCCAATACTTTCTCTCTATATATAAATGTATATTTACATATACATATAGGTAAGAGAAAGTAAAAATCACAAAATGGTGGCTTATGACTATCTTCCACTAAGCCCTTCATATGTAAAAAAAAACTCATTTTTTTAACCCTGAAGTTTAAGCATGTTTTTGTTTACTATACCGAAGATTTGCTATCAGTCGGATAAATTTGCTTAAGTAAGCGACATATGATTAAGGAAAGGCGGGCTCGAGCCATTTGGAGATGGTCCAGGTGGCGAGGAAGACAAAAGCGGGTGGGGTGGCACATATTTTAAATTTTAATTGTGACATTTTTTGTCATTTATATGAAAAGAAAAGAGCAATACTTTCCAATTAACAAACACACAAACGGGGAGCCCCCCCCCCCCACCCCCAGCTTTGACAACGGAAGATTAAATGAAGTTTTTTTGAGGACAACAAAACCAAGGAATGGAGTTAAATTGCAATTATATTTCAACTCATAGATAGCTAGCTACCTGTCTCTAAAATGTTCGTTCGCCATTAGATTTTAATTAATTCCTAAAAGTCTTTCAAAAAAAAAAAAAAAAAGAATATACGTGAAATCATCAAAGAGTATACATGTGTGTGTTAATTGCATAGATCCTATTACCCCTTCCCCCCCCCTAACCATCGATTTTAGAGAAAGTTAAAATTAAAATATTCCCTCCGATAGAGTGGACCATTATTGTTTTTAATATTTTCACTTATTTTATTAAATATTTAAATTTTATATATTGTAGAAAGCATCAAAGGAAAATCAAACGAGAGAGAGAAAGAATTTCCCCTTTGATCTAAACATATACACGTACAAGTAACGTTCTATGAAATTTTTTCTTTTTTTTTTGGTGGAATTAAAATGTAGATAATCTGCAGATCAATTTTTACTTTCTCTTACCTCTATATGTATGTTAATATATAAGAGAGAGAGAAAGTATTGGATTCATGTCAAAAATTCGATGTCAAGATTTTGATGGATATATAGGTTTTGAGGTCTCCTGAATCTAAAAAAGCGGGTAGTTTGTCTGTTTGTCTATCTGTGTGTACAGGGGCGCCGGAACGAATTTCAATTAGGGGGGGGGGGCAAAAAAATTTTTTTAGAAAATTTAAATAATTTAATATGTTCAAATAGTATAAAACAAAAACAAATCTACTATAAAACTTTAAAAATTTTAAATAAAATCACAATTTTAATAAAATTAAAATTTTAAAAAATTTGGTAGTGATTTTCAAAAATTTTTGGAAAAAATTTGGAAAAAAAATGAATTTCTTACTCTTTTAATTTTTTTTAATTTAGAAGATTTTATTTTTCAAAAGTAAAAATATATCATTTTTAAAAATAAATGAAATAAAAGAAGAAATTTTGCCCCCTCTGTCCCCCCCTATAGGATGCCAGGGGGAGCAATGCACCCTTGCCCCCCCCAGTTCCGGCGCCTATGTGTGTGTAACGATTTTAAGGTGCGCGTCTAGAGGTGCTAATGCTTTTGGGAGATTGCGGCCACAATTTTGAAGCTATCGACCTCAATTTTTTTTTAATTAAAGCTTTATCTACAACTTATAGAAGCCCTTTTTTTGATTTTTCGAAAAAATAATTTTTTTTTTTAGATTAATCGCATTAAATAAAAGATATTTTTAAAAAATTCGCTCTATATCTTATAGTTAATTAAATTACTAATCATTGTGTTAAAAAATAATTAATTTTTTACCCTTAATTAATTACCTGGAATCTTTCAAATGAAATGGAATAAATCCCTTGTATTCCTATGGGAAAAACTAACGCCATCTCTTGCCGCCTAGAGTAACTCGTGTTTTAACGGCTTTTCGAGACGCGCACCTTAATGATGAAGGAAATGAGCTAGGAGGTTGAAATTTTATATTTAAGTACATCCTGACAGTTAAAATAAGATTTTGAACAAAATCGGCCAAAAAGTTTAGTACTTTATTGATTGCATATTTTAATACACTTTAATGCCTATTATATGCCATATTTACTGTTTTTTCCCTGCATATAATTCAAAGCTTTGAGGAATATTGAAATTTATAAAATCACTTTCATTAATTAGCATTAAGACCACCCTGTCCAATATTATTATTAATATTATTCATCCATATAAATTTAAACCCCTCGATTTTTCCTCCTCTCGTCATTTATCATCAACGGTTGAGTGGGGAGAGGGGGCGGGAAGGGGGGGAGTTAACCAATAGACCAAAAACATCACGCAAATATTTGAATCGAACTTTCTGTCTGTCTGTCGATAGAAGAAGGTAATTTATCGCTCTCTATCTCTTTTCTCGTGAGGGCGATGCACCCTTAGAGAGGAAGAAATACTCCATCTCGTTTTCAATTTATTTATTGACGATTTGTTTATTTATGTGTTTGATTTAAGAGAACGTCTGTCTGTCTGTCTGTCTTTTTTTTCTTTCTTTGAGTGATTGAATAGAAATAAAAAGAAAATAAGAAGATCCTTCTTTTACTTGGTCCACTTATTTATTATTTATATAATTGTCGAAAAATATATATTCCAATTCCAAGAAATTAAAGGGGAACGGGAGGGAAGGTGTTACGCATGTTTTTCCTGATAAGAGGGCGTTGTGTGTCATAAAAAGTTTGCCCAAAAAATCAAGTAATTCAAACATTTGCCAAGAGATGTCAGAATGGTAGCTAATAATATTTAATGCATTTGGTTGATTTTCATTGATCTTTTAACAATAAATACCTTATAAATGTTATTATATATTATGTATCTTTTATAAAAGCATAAAAATATTTAAATATAGGCTAATACTTTAAAAATTTCTTAATTAATATGTGATTAATAATAAACAATAAATTCATTTTTAAATTTAAAAAAAATTAAAGATTATTGGGACAGATTGTTTTTTTGTATTTGCTTGATAACAAAAAAATTAATTACGATAATTTTTTAATAAGTCATTAAAAAAATTATAGCTCGATGTCCCAATAATCTCTTATGAATATAATTCATTTAAAACAAAACCGCATTGAAAAATTCCTCATAATAGTCTAGTTTTACTTTCTCTTAGCCTATATATGAAATATATAGGAGAGAAAGTATTGCGATCATGTCAAAAATTCGATGTCGAGATTTTGATGGATATACATGTTTTGAGGTCCCCTGAGTCCAAAAAAGTGGGTCCCGCAAATTGGTCTGTGTGTGTGTGTGTGTGTGTGTGTGTCTGTATGTGTGGACAGATTTTTAGCATGAAGGAATTGAGCTACCGGATTGAAATTTTATATTTAACTTAGGTACCTTCCCACACGCTCAAAATAAGCTTTTGAACAAAATCGGCCAAAAAGTACTAGTACTTTACTGATGTACTTTTTCAGTTTTTTTCGATTTTCTCAAAATTCCCTCCAAGGATTTTTTTTTAAATTCATAAATGAACTATTTTTTAGATGCTCTTTAAAATGTATATTCTCATTTTGCCGTTGAAATCTTCTGAAGACCACTTTACTCTTGTTCTCCATAGGAAAGATAGAAATGGTTGCCATGGTAACGGAATTTAAATCTTTTTACTTTCTCTTAGCCTATATATGAAATATATAGAGAGAGAAAGTATTGCGATCATGTCAAAAATTCGATGTCGAGATTTTGATGGATATACATGTTTTGAGGTCCCCTGAGTCCAAAAAAGTGGGTCCCGCAAATTGGTCTGTGTGTGTGTGTGTGTGTGTCTGTATGTGTGGAACCATTTTTTTAGCATGAAGGAATTGAGCTACCGGATTGAAATTTTATATTTAACTTAGGTACCTTTGAAGAATCTCAAAATAAGCTTTTGAACAAAATCGGCCAAAAAGTACTAGTACTTTACTGATGTACTTTTTCAGTTTTTTTCGATTTTCTCAAAATTCCCTCCAAGGATTTTTTTTAAAATTCAAAAATCAATTATTTTTTAGATGCTCTTTAAAATGTATATTCTCATTTTGCCGTTGAAATCTTCTGGAGACCACTTTACTCTTGTTCTTCATAGGAAAGATAGAAATGGTTGCCATGGTAACGGAATTTAAATCTTTTTTCTTTTTATTAGATTAAAAATCAATTATTATTTAAATTCCCATTTTTTTAAAATTTATTTGTGTCTTTAATTGTTTCAAAGAAAACATATATGTCTCTCTCTCACTTGCAAACATTATCGTCTGTCTCTACTCTTTTTAAATTCCCTTTCCACCTTATCTTCGCATAGAAACAATGTTAATTTCCTATAGGGATTTGTATGTTAATTTCGATTCAAAAGGGGGTCCCCTTTAGAACTTTTTTAGGCATTTAAATTTTTTTTTCCAATTCTTATGAAATTTTGTATTTATTTACGATTCTATATTGTGTATAAAATGTCCAAATATGAGATTAAAATTTTGAAAAATAACCATAGTTTATTTGAAGCAGTCAACATTTAAAATGCAAGTTTGAAACTAAGGTGCTATCGGAAACTAAATATATCTCGACACAAAAAATCTGGTGTGACCAGCACAGTGCGCAACTTTCTCTTACCGAAGGGTAAGAGAAAGTTGTGTGCTGTGCGCCAGTCACACCAGATTTTTTTTTTAACATTCACACTTTTTTCTCATTCACACAGTCTTTTCCGCCACTCTGGCCATTTAAGACTTTGACGATAACCGTTGTAATATATGTATCTAATGGGGGTCCAGGCATTTCTATTTAAGCCATTTGATATCCAAATGGCTTAAATAAAATCATCGGACTGCCTGGGGTCCGAATCCGCGACGTTCGGTATAGAAGGTAGGCACGCTACCAACTAGACGAAGCCCATAGGCTTTTCCCATACTTATAAGTTTTACATCTTGAATTCTAATATTTCGGCGGAAACTAAATATATGTCGACACAAAAAATCTGGTGTGACAAGCACAGAACAGAACGATTACCGAAGATAAGAGAAAGTTGTGTGCTGTGCGACAGTCACACCAGATTTTTAATAATGATTATTGTTGATATTTTTATTTTCTCTTATCCTATATGTGAAATATATAGAGAGAGAAAGTATTGCGATCATGTCAAAAATTCGATGTCGAGATTTTGATATTTTTTTCTTTTGCTATGTTGATTGATACTGACCATTGGCATTTATAGTGTCAAAACTCGCTAATTGCAAGAAACTTTTCCAAAAGTGCCTAGTTGAATATTAAAACAGTTTGTAATAAACTGTTTTAATATTCAACTATATAGAAAATAATACGGACCTAAGACCTTGTAAATTGTGTTCCTTATTGATTTACGGATTTTATAAACATAACAGTCATAAATGAACTCTTGAGTTTAATAACAGTTTCCTGAAAAGTTGTTCCAGATGAAACTGGACGACTCAATTATTGCTAAATGATGGATTGATTATTCACCTAGGGCTCAAAACAATTTTTTGGAAATTGAAGCATTGAGAAATTAAATCTTTCTCTCTCCTTAGGAAAAATTAAAGAAAATAAAATACAAACTTCTTCAAGAAATTAAACGCACCGTTAAATACTTAAAATTAAAATAACTATGCTTATGTTAGAATGCAACAGGAAGGTAACCTTTATTGTCACGATAAAATTCTTTTAATAGCAGCAACACTTCTTTATTTGAATATTATTATTATTTTTTTGTATTAGTAGCACTAGACTATATTGTCTTTATTATATGGACCCTGTTATGCATTAGTGTGTCAAGCGCCAAAAAATAAATTAAAAATTGAGTTAAGCGCGGAATATTGTTTCAAATGCTATAATTAATAATATTTTTATGAAATATCTCCTAAAAAAATTTATATTTAATGTTACTTGCACAATTGACAAAAAAAAAATTATATATAATCCAATGAAAACAAAAAACTTTAATGTTGATTTTCTCAAAACTCGGTAGCTGGCGCTTGACACACTAATGCGTAACAGGGTCCATATGACAAAAACAAAAATTTATTTTGTTCGCCTGTCGATCAGGCCACCAGGCACAATTCTAAAGGTATGATGCGGATTTATTTAATTGTGACTGCATGCGCGCATCGCAGGTGATTAGATTAGACTCGCTTTCGGTTGTTGTTGTTGTTTTTTGTCTGTCCTCCCACACACACACACACACACACAGCAAACAATAGCGGAAATTCTTGAGAGACGGCGGCGGCAATTAAATTGAATGAATAAATGAATGTTTGAGAAAGCCCATCTGCGTTTAACGGACTCTGCCACATTAACGGATCAATGTTTAATTCTTTTTTTTTTTTTTTTTAATTTTACTTTCTCTTAGCCTATATATGAAATATATAGGAGAGAAAGTATTGCGATCATGTCAAAAATTCGATGTCGAGATTTTGATGGATATACATGTTTTGAGGTCCCCTGAGTCCAAAAAAGTGGGTCCCGCAAATTGGTCTGTGTGTGTGTGTGTGTGTATGTATGTGTGTGTGTGTGTGTGTGTGTCTGTATGTGTGGACAGATTTTTAGCATGAAGGAATTGAGCTACCGGATTGAAATTTTATATTTAACTTAGGTACCTTCCCACACGCTCAAAATAAGCTTTTGAACAAAATCGGCCAAAAAGTACTAGTACTTTACTGATGTACTTTTTCAGTTTTTTTCGATTTTCTCAAAATTCCCTCCAAGGATTTTTTTTAAAATTCAAAAATCAATTATTTTTTAGATGCTCTTTAAAATGTATATTCTCATTTTGCCGTTGAAATCTTCTGAAGACCACTTTACTCTTGTTCTTCATAGGAAAGATAGAAATGGTTGCCATGGTAACGGAATCTTTTTCTTTTTATTAGATTAAAAATCAATTATTATTTAAATTCCCATTTATTTTTATTTTATTTGTGTCTTTAATTGCTTAGGAGAAAACATATATCTCTCTCTCTCTCACTTGCAAACATTATCGCCTGTCTCTCCGCCTTCTCTCATAGGCCTAATGTTAATTTCTTATAGGGATTTGTATGTTAATTTCGATTCAAAAGGGGGTCCCCTTTGGAACTTTTTACGCATTTAAAATTTTTTTTTCCAATTCTTATGAAATTTTGTATTTATTTACGATTCTATATTGTGTATAAAATGTCCAAATATGAGATTAAAATTTTGAAAAATAACCATAGTTTATTTCAAGCAGTCAACATTTAAAATGCAAGTTTGAAACTAAGGTGCTATCGGAAACTAAATATATCTCGACACAAAAAATCTGGTGTGACCAGCACGGTGCACAACTTTCTCTTACCGAAGGGTAAGAGAAAGTTGTGTGCTGTGCGCCAGTCACACCAGATTTTTAATATAATAACTACAAGGGTCAATCATTTTGAAATCTTGATTTTTTTATATAAAACGTGACAGGATTTCACATTGAAATTCCGTAATTGTTTGAATAATTCAAAAACTGTAATGTACGTTGAGATATCAACTTGAACTTGTCAAGTACCCCTTGATCTCTCTCTCTCTCTCTCTGTCTCTCTATTTGTCTCTCAAAGAAATAAAAATTCTTTTTATAAAACACCTTTCAACAAAATCGGCCAAAGAGTACTAGTATTTTATCGCAGACCTACTTTTTTATTGGGTATAGGATACTTTGCAGCCAAGGAATTAAATAAAAAAAACTTTTATTTAATTATTAACCGTCGACGTTTCGGTCGCAAATCACGACCTTCCTCAGGACGATTAATTGTTAGAATACAAGGTTAACAGTATTATATTCAATTAGCATTGTTAATTATACATCATTGATTGTAATAAGTCCTAAGCGAGCAAGTCCCTCACTCTTAATACATATAGCCTAAATAAATATTGTATAATTTAAAATGATAATTGAATATAATACTGTTAACCTTGTATTATAACAATTAATCGTCCTGAGGAAGGTCGTGATTTGCGACCGAAACTTCGACGGTTAATAATTAAATAAAAGTTTTTTTTATTTAATTTCTTGGCTGCAAAGTCTCCTATACCCAATTCAAAGTCTCATCCCTACTTTTACTTTCTCTTAGCCTATATATGAAATACAAGTTGGAAAGGCGCGGCTTCGCCGCGCCATTCCCAACTTGGCCCTGGCGGGCGGCGTCTCGGGACGTGATCAGTAGTTTTCCCCTTAATTTTAAAGCCCATATGATTTCTGCCCAAATGAAAATACACTGAATCAAATTTAAAATAATTGAATATTCGCCCTGCCCGGCCTGTGGGTTTTGAAGACCATGAAAAAATTATGGGCGGGTGGCAAGTCTAAATTTCACTTTAATAAACTGATTAGGAGGACGGGCATGCAAATGAAATTGGACGGGCAAGGACCTATTAAAAAATAAAGGGTCGGACTAAGCCGAGCGCACAACTTTGCCCACCCACTATTCAAGAAAAGAATATATTGCCCTCCCTCCCTAGAGCCCCCTAATGGTCCGATGTTATACATATTATATATCATTTTACTCAGAAGAAATTCTAGTTTCTGAATATTTCTGAATATATAAAAAAAATTATAGGTTATGTAAGAAAAAAATATTTGCCCCCCCCCCCTAGAGCTCCCCCTAATGGTCCGATGTTATACATATTATATATCATTTTACTCGGGAGGAAGTCTTGTTTCTGAATATATAAAAAAAAGTATAGGTTATGTAAGAAAAAATATTTGCCCATTCCCCCTAATGGTCCGATGTTTACCAAAAGCTTTTCGCTTTTTGGCCTCTACCCCTAGTTTATGGGTGCAAAATTTCAAAACAATTGAACAAATAGTTTTTGAGTTTTCGTTGATGAAAAAATTTACCACAGACACACACACACACACACAGACATCATTCCAAAAACTACTTAAATGGATTCAGGGGACCTCAAAACGAATTTTGGCAGCTTCAGAAAAATTTCGATTTTTTTTACGATCACATTAACTTTACCTCAACCTACGGTTGATGGGCAAAGTTAAAAATAAACAATTTTAAAATATTTCTTTTTTCTAACATCTGAAAAAGTTTATTATTTATTATAAATTTAAATATGTAAAAAAAATTAAATATTTTTAAATAATTTTTTTTTTTATTTGATGTATTATTTAAAACTTTTTATTAAATAAAAGAAATTTTATACAATGTATGACTCAGGGGTATCATACATCGTCAAAGTCTTAAATGGCCTAAGTTGCCGAAAAGACTGTGAGAATGTGAGTGTGAATGAGAAAAAATGTGAATGTTTAAAAAAAAAAAAAAAATTCCTAGACATTCATTCATTCATTCACTAAATTTTCGTCGGTACGGGAGGGTTTGAAAAATTTCCGGGTCTGAAGAATGTTAAAAATACCCGGCGCTAAGTAAAAAAAAAATAAGAATATGAGCCAAATGAAATGTTGTGGTCGTGGAAGGCTCTATGAGGGAATGAGTTGAAAATGATTTTTTTGCTATGTTTTGAAGATATCTAAAGAAAAAACTGAAATAATCTATAATTTTGTTCATTTTAGATACTAAGCCACAGGGGCGTATATAGAAATTTTTTTCGGGAGGGGCCCGAACTCAAAAATTTTTCTGAGGAAAATTTTTTTTTAAGAAACTATACTTTTTTCACTCGAAATTTTTTGAGGAACATTTTTTCTATTGCGGAACCAAAGTTGTCCATCCTGCGGAAAAATTTGTTGCGCTGATGACTGTATATCCCTATATATGTATATGTGTTTGGGAAATTTCGGGGGGGGGGGGGGGGCCGGGCCCCTCGGCCCCCCCCCCTTAAATACGTCCCTGCTAAGCCATGCCTGAGAATACTGAAATGTGGATCATTCAGAGCAATCAAACAAAAAAAAAATTTCTTACATTTTAGAAGTGGTTTTAAATACCCTAAACAATGTCTGAATTAAATGAAATGGTATTCATTTTTTACAAAATTTAATCTAAAATGTGAAAACCTTTGGATATCCAAGCTATCTTTTACCATTAAAAAGATATAGCTAAAATTGTATAGAAATATCTCGGAAAAAAAATATCTACTTAAAAGTTTGTCTCGTGATTGACGAATAGATAGTATACTAAACCATGTCAGAGAATGCTGTAATGGGGCTCATTTGTTTCCAAATTTAATGTAGAATAATACAAAATTATGAGATTTAAGATATCTCTTACCATTCAAAAAATATAGCCGAAAATTGAAAGAAACTCTTCAAACAAACAAACAAAAAATAAAAATTTCTTCCATTTTTAGAAAAAGTTTAAAGAACTTAAATAGAGGCTTATCAGGTCCAAACTGGGCTCGTTTTAAAGGAAATTTAATGTAGATTATAAAAAGTAAATCATATCTAAGACATTGATAATCGTTTAAAAAATATGGCCATGAATATGAAAAAAATTAATAAAAAAAAAAATTTGTATCACACGCCAAAAGTTGCACAGCCGCTAAACAATGCCTTAGAATAGTGCAAAGGGTCTCATTCTTTTCCAAATTTAATGTAGAAAAATACAAAATTATGAGATTGAAGATATCTTTTATCATTCAAAAAATATAGCCAAAAATGTAAAAAAATAATCGGCTAAAAATGTGTTTTTTGTAATTTAAAAAAAGGGGGTATAACTTTTTCATGATTTTGGATTTTTCTAGTCGTCAGCAGATGGTACTGAATCAAATAAAAAAAACCGCAATTGTCTAGCTTGTCTAAAGACACAGATGTTTAAAAACCATCTCAAAAAATGAAAATTTTCGTGTTATTTTTTTTCACACTTGAAAATTAAATAGAAGGGGTTGATGAAAAAAAAATGAAATTTACCTGACTTAAAGTATAGGATGTGAGGAACATTTCGCAAAAAAAATTATTGAGATTGGACAATAAATACTGAAGCAAAAAAACAATGAAAATGAACTGAAGCCGCGGCAAAATCATCAAAAATGAGGTTCTTTTTGCACGAATTATTTATATGTGTAAACAAACCTCAAAAATAGTTAAAAGAGGTTTGTCATTTTCAAAATCTAATGCAGATTATTGACTAATTCAGATATAGAAGATATCTTTAACCGTTTAGAAGATATGAGTGAAAAAATGAAAAAATATCGTGAAATTTTTGAAAAAACATCGAAAAAAATGAGTTTTTCCCCTCTTTAAAAAAAGTGGTACAACTTTTTTAAGATTTTGGATTTTTCTATTTGGTTTTAGAGGATTCTGAATCGAATGCAAAAAACCCCATATCTCTAGGTGGTCTAGAAGTACCTTATTCAAAAAACGTCTTTTCAGCTTTATTATAATATAGATATAGGAGAGAAAGTATTGCGATCATGTCAAAAATTCGATGTCGAGATTTTGATGGATATACATGTTTTGAGGTCCCCTGAGTCCAAAAAAAGTGGGTCCCGCAAATTGGTCTGTGTGTGTGTATGTATGTGTGTGTGTCTGTATGTGTGGACAGATTTTTAGCATGAAGGAATTGAGCTACCGGATTGAAATTTTATATTTAACTTAGGTACCTTCCCACACGCTCAAAATAAGCTTTTGAACAAAATCGGCCAAAAAGTACTAGTACTTTACTGATGTACTTTTTCAGTTTTTTTCGATTTTCTCAAAATTCCCTCCAAGGATTTTTTTTAAAATTCATAAATCAACTATTTTTTAGATGCTCTTTAAAATGTATATTCTCATTTTGCCGTTGAAATCTTATGAAGACCACTTTACTCTTGTTCTTCATAGGAAAGATAGAAATGGTTGCCATGGTAACGGAATTTAAATCTTTTTCTTTTTATTAGATTAAAAATCAATTATTATTTAAATTCCCATTTATTTTAAATTTATTTGTGTCTTTAATGCCCAATTGCACCGTTTGACATTTATGCCTCTCTTTACTAAGTGTGCTTAAACTAAAGTGTCTCTTAAATAAATTGTTTGTTTGAACCGCAAGATTTTAATCATGGAATAGTAAAGAAGAATTTTATAAATGTGCAACATGGCAACGTTGTAAATTTTAGTGATATTCTGGTGATTTTTGATAAAATTGACAGATGTTTTGTTTATTATTTGAATATTCTTAAATAAAATTAACTACATATTGTTTATAAATATTAATTAATTTCAGAAAAATAAGAAAATAGAAAACAAAATATTGATTTTCATGATTATAATTTTTTTATTTAAATAAATAAAGAAAGAATTGAACATCAAATTATACCTCTTTAGAAAATTATCTATTAAATTATATTTAAATATAAAAATATAATAGAAAAATTGCAATGTTAATAATAATTAGTTCATTGGTGAGTCCTGTTGTTAGTGTAAAAATTTTTTTAAAATAAATTAAACCTGTAGAGCCTACAAAATATCGTTTTGTCCTATATTAAACTATGTGACAAATAAGAAGTTTTATTTTATATTCTCTTACGAGAGACATGCAAGTTCAACTGCATATCTTGGCCAAATATAAAAAAATAATATATATATTCGGGGTACCTATATATTTTATATTACATATTTTATTATTTCAAAAAAATTCCAAAATCCTTTATTTTCATAATATTTAGATCATCTTCGAAAATAGAGTTCATATTGTTCATGTTTTTTATAAAAAAAAATCTAGATCGAATAAAAAAATGTATTATTATTAGATAATTAATATTACATTATCAATATAATCTGGAATAGATGTCATTTATTTAACAGAAAATTGTTTTTTAGGTTAAGCATACGCTAAGCCCCCGAAATCGAGAGCTTAGATTTAAGTTAAAATTTAGACATTTAAGCTTGACTTTGCAAGCGATACAACGAAATTTGGAAAGTTAAGTATTATTTAGGGTTAAATAATGCTTAACTCGTACGGTGCAATTGGGCATAATTGTTTCAAAGAAAACATATATGTCTCTCTCTCACTTGCAAACATTATCGTCTCTCTCTACTCTTTTTAAATTCCCTTTCCACCTTATCTTCGCATAGGAACAATGTTAATTTCCTATAGGGATTTGTATGTTAATTTCGATTTAAAAGGGGGTCCCCTTTAGAACTTTTTAGGCATTTAAAATTTTGTCCAAATGTCCAAATATGAGATTAAAATTTTGACAAATAACCATAGTTTATTTGAAGCAGTCAACAATTAAAATGCAAGTTTGAAACTAAGGTGCTATCGGAAACTAAATATATCTCGACACAAAAAATCTGGTGTGACCAGCACAGTGCGCAACTTTCTCTTACCGAAGGGTAAGAGAAAGTTGTGTGCTGTGCGCCAGTCACACCAGATTTTTTTTTTAAAAGTACGTTTAGACGTCGCTCCTGAACCCCCTTAATGAAACTGTAATTTATTAAACATTTAATATGAAATATCTTATGCACTTCTAAGTAAATTTAACACAAATGTTGAATTTTAATTAAAAAATCTGGTGTGACTGGCGCACAGCACACAACTTTCTCTTACCCTTCGGTAAGAGAAAGTTGTGCACCGTGCTGGTCACACCAGATTTTTTGTGTCGAGATATATTTAGTTTCCGATAGCACCTTAGTTTCAAACTTGCATTTTAAATGTTGACTGCTTGAAATAAACTATGGTTATTTTTCAAAATTTTAATCTCATATTTGGACATTTTATACACAATATAGAATCGTAAATAAATACAAAATTTCATAAGAATTGGAAAAAAAAATTTTAAATGCCTAAAAAGTTCCAAAGGGGACCCCCTTTTGAATCGAAATTAACATACAAATCCCTATAGGAAATTAACATTAGGCCTATGAGAGAAGGCGGAGAGACAGGCGATAATGTTTGCAAGTGAGAGAGAGAGAGAGAGAGAGATGTGATATATGTTTTCCCGGAAACAATTAAAGACACAAATAAAATAAAAAAAAATCTGGTGTGACTGGCGCACAGCACACAACTTTCTCTTACCTTCGGTAATCGAAAGTTGTGTACTGTGCTTGTCACACCAGATTTTTTGTGTCTACATATATTTAGTTCCCGACAGTACGGAACATATGAATTCAGATGTAAAATTTATAAGTATGGGAAAATATTTATATTTTGTTACTATGGCAACCATTTCTCCTATCTTCCCTATGAAATACAAGAGTAAAGTGGTCTTCAGAAGATTTCAATTGCAAAATGAGAATATACATTTGAAAGAGCATCTGAAAAATAATTGATTTTTGAATTTTAAAAAAAATCGTTGGAGCAAATTTTGAGAAAATCGAAAAAAACTGAAAAAGTGAATCAGTAAAGTACTAGTACTCTTTGGCCGATTTTGATTAAAAGCTTATTTTTCCGGTCCCGGGTGGTGTTTAACTTAAATATAAAATTTCAACCTCATAGCTCAATTCCTTCATGCTTAAAATTGAACACACACCCACACACCCACCCACACACCCACCCACACACCCACCCACCCACACACACACACACACAGACAGACCATGTCGCGAAAATCACTTTTTTGGATTCAGGGGACCTCAAAACGTGAAGATCCATCAAAATCTCGACATCGAATTTTTGACATGAATCCAATACTTTCTCTCTATATATATATTACATATATACATAGGTAAGAGAAAGTAAAAACACAAGTACACTCACTGGTCAAAAAAAATGAACTTCTTTTTTTCTTTTACAAGTATAAAAAGTTATGAGATTCTAAAAATATTTTTTTTTTAATAATAAGTGCCCGTGACCCGATGCTCAGGCAGGATACATTAACTTCCCATGGATAGGGTACGCTTTTTTAATTCAATTGAAGTTCATTTTTTTCGGCCAGTGAGTGTACTTGTGTCTTTTCTTATCTGTATCTGCATATTTTTACGGGGTGTCGCGTTAAAAATAATTTGAACATTCTAAATAAAAGCCGTTTTAGAGCACATTTTCTATTAAAATCTATTTTTCTCTATATCACTAAAACTGTGCCTGTTGGGGCAAAACTGAAATGATATTTGAATTCAGCATGAACAATACTTCTAGAATTTCATATTCTTGTGAAAGAAAAAAAAAGTTCATTTTTGTCGACAATTTTAAAATTTTAGAAATTTGGCGTTAATAAAAAAAAATTTCGACATTTTTGTCTTTATTTTGTTAAATGCTTTTATTTAACTTACTCTTTCAAGGTCACCAACTTTATGGCTTTGTTAACGACACTTGCCGATGAGCTAGAGGTGTGAAATTTGATATTTAAGAGTCATTTTTGATGACGCAAATTGTGAGTTTGGTTTTACCAAAATGGACCAAACTAATGTGGTACTTTATTTGAAACCCTTCGTGAATTAATGTAATTTCAAAAGACTTCCCGATGGGCTAGAGGTGTGAAATGTAATACTTAAGGTTCATTTTTGATGACGCCACTATATGGTGGTTTTGATCAAAATAGACTAAACTAATGTGGTACTTTATTTGAAACCCTTCGCGAATTAATGTAATTTCAAGACTTCCCGATGGGCTAGAGGTGTGAAATGTAATACTTAAGAGTCATTTTTGATGACGCCACTATATGGTTGTTTTGATCAAAATAGACCAAACTAATGTGGTACTTTATTTGAAACCCTTCGCGAATTAATGTAATTTCAAAAGACTTCCCGATGGGCTAGAGGTGTGAAATTTAATACTTAAGAGTCATTTTTAATGACGCCACTATATATTGGTTTTGATCAAAATAGACCAAACTAATGTGGTACTTTATTTGAAGCCTCACGCAAATAAGGCCCTATTAACTATAGTTTTGAATTTTGATATTTACGAGTCATTTTTTTATGATAATGAATAATTTTTCAATTGAACCAAATCAATACAGGCCAAACTAATGTGGTACTTTATCATATTGATGATTTTTGATAAGACTAAAAGACTAAAAAGCTTAAAATAAAAATAAAATAAAAAAAAGATTTTTAAAAAAATGCTTTTATTTAAATTGAACTAAAAAGAGAGAAATAAGAAAGAAATAATTTAATTGTTCTTGTTAAAATTTTTTAATATTTATGACTTAAAATAAAAGCGTGGGGCGCGAGCCTCGGAATCACTTCGAAGCGCCCCACGCTTTTATTTTAAGTCAATTATTAAAAAATTTTAACAAGAACAATTAAATTATTTCTTTCTTATTTCTCTCTTTTTAGTTCAATTTAAATAAAAGCATTTTTTTAAAAATCTTTTTTTTATTTTATTTTTTTTAAATTGTAATTATTTATTAAAATGATATGGATTTGTGTTGAATTTACTTTGAAATGTTCAAGATATTTCATATTAAAATCACAGTATCATTAAGATAGGGTCTCCTTTAAGAAGAAACAAAGTGTTAGCTTAGAAATTATAATCTTGATTGACGGTTCTATTTAGTCTCTATAAAGGCCATATCAATTTATTTTCCAACTTCCATTAGTTTTTTTTTTTTTTTTTTTCCAAAAAGGGTGGGGGTGTTAGTCTACATTCCATTTGCAGAGCTTTGTTTTCGGCACCCTTCGCTTTTTTTTTTACCAATTCTTAACTGGAGTTTTCGATTTTCTCGATAAAAGTTTATCTTCTCACTATTTTGTTTTCTTTTTTTTTTTTTCATAAAAAAAAAAAAAAAAAAAAAAAATGAATGGGAGCAATCTTCTTCTCTCTAGAAATAAATAAAAAGCTAACAAGGGGGAGAGGATTAAGTGAAAAGTTTAAATTTCAACAGTCACTCTAATGAAATCTCTATCTGTCTGCACTTAAATCTCAACAAAATGCAATCAATAATTTTTTTTTTTTTTTTTTTTTTAAACATTCACACTTTTTTCTCATTCACACTCACACTCACACACACATTCACACAATATTTTCGGCAACTTAGGCCATTTAAGACTTTGACGATAACCGTTGTAATATATATTATCTATTAGGGGTTCAGGCATTTCTATTTAAGCCATCTGGTATCCAGATGGCTTAAGTAAAATCATCGGACTGCCTGGGTCCGAACCCGCGACGTTTGGTATAGGAGGTAGGCACGCTACCTACTACGCCAAACCCGGGGGCCCAATCAATAATTAAAAAAAAAAAAAAAAAAAAAAAAAATGGGGGATGACTTCCCCGAGACTTTCTCGTATATTCTTTTGGAATTACGTCTGGGTGTGTGTGTGAACACGATTGCTTAAAAACCAAAGCAGCTAGATCGATGAAATTTGGTATATGCTCCTTACGCTAAAATTGTAGATTTCTATCAACTTTTGGAGTAAATACGTCACTTGGAAGTAGTACTTTACTTAAAAAGTTTTTTCAAAAATTTTGAAATTTTCAATTTTTTTGTTATATTATGATAAAATACTCAATTTTAAAAAGTTTTTATTCTTTGACATTTTTTCGAAAACTGAATAGTTTTTGAAATAATCAAAGAAGAAATAGAAAATATTCGTTAATTTTGATAAAAAATCAAAACAAAATCATACAGGTGTCATTAAAAAAAGGGTAAATATAAACAAATGAATTTGTGAAACAAATGAATCGTTGGAGCAAATTTTGAGAAAATCGAAAAAAACTGAAAAAGTGAATCAGTAAAGTGCTAGTACTTTTTGGTCGATTTTGTTCAAAAGCTTCGTGTCACGTCCCATGGGGGTGCCTAACTTAAATATAAAATTTCAACTTCCTAGCTCTTTTCGTTCTTGAGATATCTTGTTCACAGACACACAGACACACACACACAGACAGACAGACAGACAGACAGACCATGTCGCAAAAACCACTTTTTTAGATTCAGGGGACCTCAAAACGTGAAGATCCATCAAAATCTCGACATCGAATTTTTGACATGAATCCAATACTTTCTCTCTATATATATATTACATATATACATAGGTAAGAGAAAGTAAAAAGTGAATTTCGTGTGCTCCAAGGCAAAAATCCATGAATCGGGATACGAATTGCTCCCTCATCCGCCCTTTTCTCCGGATTTAGACCCGAGTGACTATTTCTAAAAAAATTGGAGAAACGTTGGACATAGTGTATAGAGCTTAAATAAGACTACGTTGAAAAATAATATAATTTTTTATCCAAAATCCTGTGTTTCATTCAAAAAGTCACGGGCTTATTGACCTGCCCTTGTAAACCCAGACACTAAACAAAAAATCTGATGTGACAAGCTCTGAACACAACTACACAATTTAAAAAAGTTGTGTGTGACCAGTCACACCAGATTTTTTTAAAAGAATATTAGTTAAAATGAAAAGAGATTAATTTTGATTGACCACTCATCAAGAACAACAATTGTTCTCTTTTTGTATTTACTCAAACAAAAAAACAAAAAAAAAACACATAATTTAATATTTTAGTTTTGCACACGACGTGAACAAGCGTTTGAAGGAATCCATTTTTATTCCCTTTGAATATTGTAGATTAATTCATTTTATTTTAAATAAAATAATAATAAATGATGCTTTAAAAAAAAAGATTTTTTTTTCTCTCTTCTAAAAGCTAAAATGTTGTTGTTGTTGTTTTATTATCCAGCCAAGCGTTTGTTAAATGGACTATGATCCTCTCTCTCTCTCTCTCTCTCATCATCTGTTTAAGAGATAGAAAATATGAGAATATATAAAAACTTAAAAAAAAAAGAGAGAAATTAGAGTAAAAGAGATGAAGGATTATGTTAATGTATATGTGGAGGCTAAGCACAAGCAGCTTGCAGCTTGTTTGACTAATATATAACAAGTTGTGCATGTTGCACAAGTGGATTAATATTTTTCAACATTCTTTATTCTGAACGGGGTCAACAAGCATCAAAAACTGATTGTGCACCGTGCTGGTCACACCAGATTTTTTGTGTAAATTTCCCATAGCACCTTAGTTTCAAACTTGCATTTTAAATGTTGACTGTTTGAAATAAACTATGGTTATTTTTCAAAATTTTAATCTCATATTTGGACATTTTATACACAATATAGAATCTTAAATAAATACAAAATTTCATAAGAATTGGAAAAAAAAATTTTAAATGCGTAAAAAGTTCCAAAGGGGACCCCCTTTTGAATCGAAATTAACATACAAATCCCTATAGGAAATTAACATTGTTCCTATGGATGAAAGAAGCGGAAAGGGAATTAAAAAATCTGGTGTGACTGGCGCACAGCACACAACTTTCTCTTACCTTCGGTAATCGATAGTTGTGTACTGTGCTTGTCACACCAGATTTTTGTGTCGACATGTATTTAGTTTCCGACAGTAGGGTACAATTGAATTCAAGATGTAAAATTTATAAACGTGGGAAAATATTTATATTTTGTTGCCATGGCAACCATTTCTCCTATCTTTCCTATGAAGCACAAGAGTAAAGTGTGCTTCAAACAATTTTGAGGGCAAAATGAGAATATACATTTGAAAGAGCATCTAAAAAATAATTGATTTTTGAATTTTAATCAAAATCGTTAGAGCGAATTTTGAGAAAATCGAAAAAAACTGAAAAAGTACATCAGTAAAGTACTAGTACTCTTTGGCCGATTTTGATTAAAAGCTTATTTTTCCGGTCCCGGGGGGTGTTTAACTTATATATAAAATTTCAGCCTCATAGCTCAATTCCTTCATGCTTAAAATTGAACACACACACACTCACACACACACACACACACAGACACACAGACACACAGACACACAGACAGACAGACCATGTCGCGAAAACCACTTTTTTGGATTCAGGGGACCTCAAAACGTGAAGATCCATCAAAATCTCGACATCGAATTTTTGACATGAATCCAATACTTTCTCTCTATATATATATTACATATATACATAGGTAAGAGAAAGTAAAAAAAAGTAAAAACTGAATTACATCTTCAAACAATTTTCACAAAATATTACTGATATACCTTTTAAAAGGGCATCAAAATAATAAGTGATTTATTTTAATCTAAAAATCTGGTGTTCGAAAGTTGTGTTCTGTGCTTTTCGCACCAGATTTTTTGTGTCGACATGTATTTATTAAAATTTCGATTAATAAACTCCAGAATCATTTTTTTTTTTTTTTTAAACCGCATTTTTTAAGCCAAAAAAGAAGAAAGTCATAAGCCTCAATTTCGTTTTCTTCTTCATTATAAATTCTTTTAAAACATACATTAGGGCGAATTAATGTTCCAATCTCTACTATATGCTTTATAAGACATTCATTTTTATAAAGAAATTTATTCTAAATTAAGTGGCTGATTTACAGAAACTTTAATTTGTCAATATCTCGAAACTAATGTTTTGTGGCTTAGGACTATCTTCCACTGAGCCCTTCATAACTAGTGGGGGACCAGCCATTTCTATTTAAGTTAAAATCATCGGACTGCTTGGGGTCCGAACCGCGACTTTTAGTATACAAGGTTAGCACGATACTAGCTACACCAAGCCCGAGGGCGACTTTACTCTTGTACTTCATAGAAAAGGTAGGAAAAATGGTTGCCATGGTAACAAAATATAAATTTTTTCCCATATTTATAAATTTTATTATATCTTGTTAAGTCCTTTAATACCCTCGGGGATGGGTGTAGGGGTTAGCGTGCTAACCTCGTATACCAAACGTCGCGGGTTCGGACCCCAGGCAGCCGATGATTTTATTTAAGCCATTTGGAATTCGTGTAGGTTGGGGAATATTTTCAGAGTGTGAGTGTAAATGAGAAAAAAGTGTAAATGTTTTTACTTTCTCTTACCTATGTATATATGTAATATATATATATATATATATATATATAGAAAGTATTGGATTCATGTCAAAAATTCGATGTCGAGATTTTGATGGATCTTCACGTTTTGAGGTCCCCCGAATCCAAAAAAAGTGGTTTTCGCGACATGGTCTGTCTGTCTGTGTGTGTGAACAAAATATCTCAAGAGCGAAAAAAGCTAGGAGGTTGAAATTTTATATTTAAGTTAGGCACCCCCATGGGACGTGACACGAAGCTTTTGAACAAAATCGACCAAAGAGTACTAGTACTTTACTGATGCACTTTTTCAGTTTTTTTCGATTTTCTCTAAATTCCCTCCATTTTGCCATTGAAATCTTCTGAAGACATCTTTACTCTTGTACTCCATAGAAAAGATAGGAGAAATGGTTGCCTTGGTAACAAAATATAAATATATTCCCATACTTATAAATTTTACCTCTTTTCTTCTAATATATCGGCGGAAACTAAATATATGTCGACACGAAAAATCTGGTGTGACAAGCACATAACACAACTTTCGATTACCGAAGGTAAGAGAAAGTTGTGTGCTGTGCGCCAGTCACACCAGATTTTTTTCAATACAATTTATTTGAAAAGCGCCCATCTCTGCCAATAGCTACCTCCCAAGGATCCCCAACTCCATGAGCGTCCGCAGGATTTTTTGTAGGGGGGGGGGGCAAGTCACTTCCAGATAAGTTAAAAAAAACGTACTGATATTAATGATGTTATACATCTCTTAGTATTTAAAGCTTTCTCACCGCGGCAAGATTGATGTATACTGAGAAAGGTTTTTTTGTATTTTTTTTTTTGTTTTTATACATTTTTTGTATCATTTTGATTTTCCAGGGGGGGGGCAAGTGCCTGGCTGCCCCCCCCCTGCGGACGCCCATGCCCAACTCCCCTGTTTTATTTAAAGCTTTTAAAAAGATAAAAGATTCCTTGGATTTAAATTTTTCCATTTAAAATGTGAGTAATAATTCATTTTAATTAAAGATCATTAAATGATGATGAAGATGATGATTGTGTGATATGAGAAGTGGAAAAGTGATCCCCGGAAAGGAATGCCAGCAAACAATAGAGGGAATTTAATAATAATAATAATGGAGGAAAATTTCATTAGAATTTAAAGAGTAAGTAATGCGATAAATTATGAAAATTCTGTTGTTGTCAACAAAGAACCAGCCATTAATATAAACAAAGAATTTAGAAAAATAGGGTTATTTTTTTAAAATTCATTCCTGTCTGCTACTGAAACCATTTAAAGGGATTAACTTCGAATTTTAAGATATTTCATATTAAATGTTTCTTAAATCAGAGTACTGTATCGGGCATCTGCTCAGACGGTCGGGTCGACCATAAAGTAGGTCAAAATATTGTAAAACTTGATAAGGGGTTTCAGAAGCGACGTCTAAACGTACTTTAAAAAAAACTAGACTATTATAAGGAATTTTTCAATGCGTTTTTTTTAAATGAATTAAATCCATAATAGATTATCGGGACATCGGGCTATAATTTGTTTAATGACTTATTAAAAAATTATCGTAATTAATTTTTTTGTTATCAAGCAAATACAAAAAAACAATCTGTCCCAATAATCTTTAATTTTTTTTTAAATTTAAAAATGAATTTATTGTTATTATTAATCACATATTAATTGAGAAATTTTTAAAATAAGCTTAGATGATTTATTTTAAAATCCAACTGTCAAATTAGTTCAGCATTCTTGCAATAGATGGCAGGCTAGTCTAACAGCCGATCTCCTAATAGCCTATATCTGGCCTATATTTATATATTTTTATGCTTTTATAAAAAATACATAATATATAATAACATTTACAAAGTATTTATTGTTAAAAGATCAATGAAAATCAACAAAACGCATTAAATATTATTAGCTACCATTCTGACATCTCTTTTCAAATTTTTGAATTACTTGATTTAATGGGCATACTTTTTATGACACACAACGCCATCTTATCAAGAAAAGCATGCCCGAAGCCCCTTAAATATTATTTTTTCAACAAGTGCTTTTTTAGAGCTTTTAATTAAAAAAAATAAATAAATAAATAAAATTTTTCTCTATTAACACAAAAAGGCTCCCTTTTAATCCCTCTTTTTATTTAATTGAAAAAAAAAAATGCAAAAAATTAGACATTCAAATGGGGATTTTAAAGGAGATTTTGCTTTTTCTTTTTTCTCTTCTTTTTATGGGTTTTATGCTTAAATCCTGGAAATACTCAAAGAGAGGGAGGCTCTCACATAAATTCAATTGGATTCCTTCGAGGTGTTTTTTTTTTACGTTCTCTCGCTTTTTCGGGTGTTTTCAACTGGATCAAAACTCAAGCGATTTATTCACTGACCTAAAGAAAGGAAAAGTTGTTCTACTTCCTTCTAAATTGAATTAGTATCAGAGAGTGGGCGAGTGTGTGTGTGTGTGTTTATTTTGATTTAATATGCTAATGAAAGAAAAATTGGGGGAAAAAAAAATTCGTTAATTTATCAAATAAACAAAAATAAAAAGTTATGTCAACTCCTCTATGATAGGAGTAATTTAAGGGGGAACGGGAGCGAAGGTGTTACGCATGTTTTTCCCGATAAGATGGCGTTGTGTGTCATAAAAAGTATGCTCAAAAACTCAAGTAATTCAAAAATTTGCCAAGAGATGTCAGAATGGTAGCTAATAATATTTAATGCATTTGGTTGATTTTCATTGATCTTTTAACAATAAATACTTTATAAATGTTATTAAATATTATGTATCTTTTATAAAAGCATAAAACTATATAAATATAGGCCAGATATAGGCTAATACTATATCGTCTGTTAGACTAACCTGCCATCTATTGCAAGGATGCTGAACTAATTTGACAGATGAATTTAAAATAAATTATCTAAGCTTATTTTAAAAATTTCTTAATTAATATGTGATTAATAATAACAATAAATTCATTTTTAAATTTAAAAAAATTAAAGATTATTGGGACTGATTGTTTTTTTTTGTATTTGCTTGATGACAAAAAAAATAATTACGATAATTTTTTAATAAGTCATTAAAAAAATTATAGCTCGGTGTCCCAATAATCTCTTATGAATTTAATTCATTAAAAAAACCGCATTGAAAAATTCCTTATAATAGTCTAGTTTTTTGTAAAGTACGTTTAGACGTCGCTTCTGAACCCCCTTAACATCCAAACGCTTTTTTATTCTAATTCCTCTCATATTTTTAAGATTTTTTTTTTTTTTTTTTATTCAAGAAATCTCCTGAGATTAAAAAAAAAATTCAAGAATTAATATTTTTAAAGATAATCTCAATTTATTTGACATTATCAAAAGGACTTTCATATCACACATATCAATCAATCATGATTTGGAAAATTTCTAGGGTAAAAAAAAAAAAAAAAAAACTTCTTTTCATTAGTTAGAGATTGGTGATATTTTTTTATTTTTTTTATCTAACAGAAATGAGAAAATGTGTCATAACTCTTTCTCTCTCTCGTTTTTTGGGCTATGATACCCATTAAGACTTTATAATAATGTTCTATAATATGAAAAAATCTGGAGTGACTGGTCGCACAGCACAAAACTTTCTCTTACCTTCGGTAAACGAAAATTGTAATCTGTGCTTGTCACGCCATATTTTTTGTGCCGCCATATATTTAGTTTCAAACAGTACGGTACATTCGAATTTCAAGATAAAGAATTTATAAGTATGGGAAAATATATATATTTTGTTACCATAGCAACCATTTCTCCTATCTTTTCTATGGAGTACGAGAGTAAAGTGGTCTTCAGAAGATTTCAATCACAAAATGAGAATATACATTTTAAAGAGCAACTAAAAAATAATTGATTTTTGAATTAAAAAAAAAAGTTGCTGAGTGAATGTGTGTGTGAATTTGAAAGTGAATGAGAAAAAAGTGTGTTAAAAAAAAAAAAAAAAAAACATATTACAGTGAGAATTGAATGAATTTGAAATTTTAACGAAGAAAATTATTTTATTAGTATTTTTAGGCGGAATAGAAGCGAAGGTGTTACGCATGTTTTTCTCGATAAGATGGCGTAGTGTGTCATGAAAAGTATGCCCAAAAAATCAAGTAATTCATAAATTTGCCAAGAGATGTCAGAATGGTAGCTAATAATATTTAAATAATTAGATATTACTTCATGTACCCGAAAAAAGATATAAGGGTGTGCCGCCGGGAGTTGAACCACAGATCCACCGATTTGCGCTCAGTGTGCCCTTACCACTAGACCACAGCACGGCATTCGGGTATATGAATTCAGTTGGAAAGCAAATTTAGCCATCGGGAGGATTGGACTAGGGCTGGACGGTAATGGATTTTCATTACCGACCTCGATAATGAAAAAAAAACCGGTTTTTCTCGAAAGTCGGTAAAAATTTTTTACCGCCCGCGGAACCAAAGTTTGCCGCCGCGGAACATTTTTTTCTCGCCGAACCAAAATTTTTACCGCCCGAAAAAATAGGTTTTTACCGACTTTCGAAAAAAAAAAACCGGTTTTTATCGAATTAGAGGTTCGTTACCGCGTTTTCGGTAAAAAATTTTTACCGGTTTTTACCGGTAAACCGGTTTACCGTCCAGCCCTAGATTGGACCCGGATTTGGCGCCACAAATTCCTCCGTCAACCTGGTGCAATCCAGTTGGCATAGTTGAGACGACCTCAATTTTAACTAATTTATAAATAAGAAATTATATATAATATTTAAGATATTATATACATCGCGTAGGTAATAATATTTAATGCATTTGGTTGATTTTCATTGATCTTTTAACAATAAATACTTTATAAATGTTATTATATATTATGTATCTTTTATAAAAGCATAAAAATATATAAATATAGGCCAGACATAGGCTAATTCTATATCGACTGTTAGACTAGCCTGCCATCTATTGCAAGAAAGCTGAACTAATTTGACAGATGAATTTAAAATAAATTATCTAAGCTTATTTTAAAAATTTCTTAATTAATATGTGATTAATAATAACAATAAATTCATTTTTAAATTAAAAAAAAATTAAAGATTATTGGGACAGATTGTTTTTTTTTTGTATTTGCTTTTTGTATTGCGTATTTTTTAATAAGTCATTAAACAAATGATAGCTCGATGTCCCAATAATCTCTTATGGATTTAATTTATTTAAAAAAAAACCGCATTGAAAAATTCCTTATAATAGTCTAGTTTTTTTAGACGTCGCTCCTGAACCCCCTTAAGGTTGGAGCGCTAAGGGCCCGTGCCCCGGGGATATAGCCCCCCCCCCTGTCTGCAACCCTGGGTGGAAGGAACACGTTTATAGATTGATTGATTGTTCCACACCCCTCCTTTTCCCTTTGCTTCAGCCCACACTTCTTTTTATTATGACGTCACTTGTTCTTTTTTTTTTAATTATGAATTCATAATTAGTGTTGGTTGATTAATTATTCAGAAATTCGAGTTGCAGTTTTTTTGTTTTTTTTTTTGCCTTTGATGTTGTCTCTTGAGAAGAAAGGATAGGGGGGAGAGGGAAAATTTCTTCTCTCCTCTCTTGACAAAGAAACAAGCAGCCAGCAGCTATTTGGTGTTTGACTTTGAAAATTAAATTGCCGTCACACGAGAGAGAAAATTTCATTTCTATTAAATGACACTCGATAAAATTAAATCTTCATTAAATTGTTTGAGTCGAATAAAAAATAAAATAGGTAAATAAATTGCGAAACTTTCCCTCAATCTTATTAATCAGTGTTCATGAGGTTCAGGAGCGACGTCTAAACGTACTTAAAATATTAAAAGGAGCTTTTCAATGCGGTTTTTTTTTAATGAATTAAATTCATAAGAGATTATTGGGACATCGAGCTTTAATTTTTTTAATGACCTATTAAACAATTATCGTAATTAATTTTTTTGTTATCAAACAAATACAAAAAAACAATCTGTCCCAATAATCTTTAATTTTCTTTTAAATTTAAAAATGAATTTATTGTTATTATTAATCACATATTAATTAAGAAATTATTAAAGTAAGCTTAGATGATTTATTCAAAAACCATCTGTCAAGTTAGTTCAGCATTCTTGCAATAGATGGCAGGCTAGTCTAACAGCCGATTCCTTAATAGCGTATATTTGGCCTATATTAATATATTTTTATGCTTTTATAAAAGATACATAATATATAATAACATTTATAAAGTATTTATTGTTAAAAGATCAATGAAAATCAACCAAATGCATTAAATATTATTAGCTACCATTCTGACATCTCTTGGAAAATTTTTGAATTACTTGATTTTTTGGCCATACTTTTTATGACACACAACGCCATCTTATCGGGAAAAACATGCGTTAACAACTTCGCTCATGTTCCGCCTTAACCATCAACAGAATATAAAATAAGATCAGGGATATTTCCTCAAAGCATATTCTATCTTTGTTACTGTCTAAATTAATTATCGCCTACATTAAATCAAAGCTTAAAACCTACTCTATTAGATAGAGTAGCCTATTAGAGTAAATGCAATCGAATAGTAATAATGATAATTAAGGGCTAAATAGGTACCTTTCAAAGTTTTTTAGTAGAAGAAAACAGAAACACCTGATTCATCCACCATCTATCATCAACAACTGAACCAAAGCTCTCTAGAGGCCTAAAAAAGAACGGAACACAGTGTTTCCATCAATCCCCATTAGATTGTGTGAACTCTATGACGAGATATATTGGGGGCTCATAATACCTACAGGGCTCATATTACCACCTTTACCTCTGCTAATACTTTACTGATGTACTTTTTCAGTTTTTTTCTATTTTCTCAAAATTCGTTTCAACGATTTTGGTTAAAATTCAAAAATCAATTATTTTTTAGATGCTCTTTAAAATGTATATTCTCATTTTGCCATTGAAATCTTCTAAAGACCACTTTACTCTTGTACTTCATAGAGGAGATGGAGAAATGCTTGCTATGGTAACAAAATATAAATATTTTTCCATAATTATAAATTTTACATCTGAATTCAAATGTTTCGTACTCTTGGGCACTAAATATATGTCGACACGAAAAATCTGGTTTGACAAGCACATAACCCAATTTGCGATTACAGAAGGTAAGAGAAAGTTGTGTGCTGTGCGACCAGTCATACCAGACTTATTTTTGTATTGTTTTTAAGGGAATGTTGTTTTTCATAGCGATAAAATATTTTCCAAAAAAAATTAATAAAATTTCTCTCTGATTTCACTAAATAACAATTTTCTAAAGATGATTTTAATTAATACTATGTTTATATGAGAATAACATCAAAGATGTCTCTTTCTAGTTGTCTGTATTCATTAGCTTTGATTAAAATGGAATCCGTCTCTTGCTCACTCTGAAAGGTGATCTTTGTTACACTCTCTCTCTTTCTCTCTCTCTCATTATTTTCATCATCAAATTAAAAAAATTTCTAAGCTTTGCGAATCAGTTGAAATGTAATCGGGAAAAAGATCCGTTCTCTATGACTCCAAAATTGGGAGTGAAGAAAGAAGTTGGAATAGAATGTTAATAAGCAGGATTTCAATTGATTCTCTGTAGTTCTAAAGCATCTTCTCCTGCTTCTGATAAATATTTTACTTTCTCTTACATCTACATGTATATATGTTAATATATATATAGAGAGAAAGTATTGGATTCATGTCAAAAATTCCATGTCGAGATTTTCAAGGATCTGCACGTTTTGAGGTCCCCTGAATCCAAAAAAGTGGTTTTCGCGACATGGTCTGTCTGTGTGTGTTCAATTTTAAGCATGAAGGAATTGAGCTAGGAGGTTGAAATTTTATATTTAAGTTAGGCACCCCCATGGGACTTGACACGAAGCTTTTAGTCAAAATCGACCAAAGAGTACTAGTACTTTACTGATGCACTTTTTCAGTTTTTTTCGAATTTGTCAAAATTCGCTATAACGATTTTGATTAAAATTCATAAATCAATTATTTTTTAGATGCTCTTTAAAATGTATATTTTCATTTTGTCATTAAAATCTTCTGAAGCACACTTTACTCCAGTACTTCATAGGAAGGATAGGAGAATCGGTTGGCATGGTAAAATTATGGTGTGACAAGCACAGAACGCCCGCGGGCTTGGTGTACTGGTTAGCGTGCTAACCTCGTATACCAAAAGTCGCGGGTTCGGACCCCAGGCAGTCCGATGATTTTATTTAAGGTATTTGGATACCAAATGTCTTAAATAAGAATGCCTGGACCCCCAATATGCATATTAATCAATAACGGATATCGTCAAAGTGTGTGTGTAAATGAGAAAAAGTGTGAGTGTTATAAAAAATAAATAAATAAATGTGATGAAGATCGGGGGGCAGGTGGATATTATTGAGAAAGATGAATAAATAAATTCGAAGCTGACGTTAAGGCAATTTATTTGGTTTAATTCCTTCCGCTATAAATCAACGTTTCGGGGTCAAAACGACTCCTTCTTCAGAACCATGCGGTGTCAAAAAAACAATTAGCCCACAAATTTTGTCATAAATGCTGTGATTACTTTGGCTACAAGGCATGTGGCAAAGGCAATGGTGACAAACGAAGAATGATCATTCATCTTCATTCATTATTCTTCGTTTGGCACCATTGCCTTTGCCACATGTCTTTTAGCGAAAATAAATGTTAATTTAATATAATAGATATATAATTGAAATAAAAAAAAAAAAAAAAAAATGCCGCCAACAAGGATCGAACCAGGGTTTTGAGACTAGAGCTCTACTTGCTCAAACTTCTGATGCTTTGACAACAAGCTCAAAATTATTCCAACTTTTTTTTTTTTTTTTTTTTTGGAATGGGTGCATAAGGTCCGAAGACCTATAATGACCAATAGTCACATGCAGCCAGGAAGAAAATAAAAACAAAAGGAGAAGCATAAAAGGGGAACTCAACTGCGGGAACTGAGAAGATGCCTGTTGAGGTTAGACTTGAAAGTCTGAAGATTGTAGGTTTTGGGGAAGATAGACGCAGGGAGCTTGTTCCAATCACGGGAGGTCATGGGGACAAAGGAAGAATGAAATTGATTTGTTCTGTTATTCGTGATCTGAACAGCATAGGGATGCTGGGAAGATGCCTCTCTTGTGTTCCGTGAATATGTTGCATTGGGTGGGATAATTGATTTTAATTCGGCAGAGCATTGACCATGGTAATACCTGTAGAAGAGAGATAGTGAAGATACTCTTCTTCTATGATCTTAAATAAAACATGCAATCTTCAAAGTCAATTTTCTTGAGTGTTCTTGAGTAATGCATCGAACTGCTTTAGGAAATTGATGTCCAAATACTAATTGAGTTTAAAAAAAAAAAAAATCGGTGACCCACCACCCGTGTGGGCTCTGAGTATGAACTTGACTTTCTCTCTTCTAAACAAATCTGTTGTTATAAATTTACTTGAATAAAAACAAAAATCCATCCATCATTTTGATTTTTCTTTTTCTTTCTTTATTTTCATTTGAACTCTGCTTTCTAGAACGATTTGCTTTCAAATCAATTTAGCCCCAGGGTGGATGGATATTCGAGCTCCAAAAAATAAATCTAATTAAATTATTAATTCAATTTCAAAGAATATAATATTCATTTGAACAAAGCAACTTTTTGTTTCTCTTTGGAAATTTTATATGAGAATTATTGAAATTTAATTTTAACACTATCAAAAAAAATAAAAATAAAAAGGAAATCGTGCGGAAATAATAAAGGGACGAAAGCCTTTTCGTGTATAATCCCGGAGGCTATATTATTATTTAATTTAATTTCAACCTCTAAAATGAAATAAAAAGTCCGATTGAGGTACAAAAGGAACGGGCAGAGCCCCAACTCTCATTTTTTATGTTAAACGCATGAATTACTTTACGAAGAAATCATGCAATTAATAGCTAAATATTATGTTGATTGGAGTGGCTTTTTTGAAAACAAAATCATACATATATGGTATTTCAAATATACCTCAATTAGAAAGAATTTACTATAATATATTAATGAAAGCACTATTTATTAATGCAAATATCTCATTGCAGTCCATGATCAGTGCAGATTCTATTGAGAGGTTATAAAATTGAATATACAAGAATGTAAGAGGCCTCGATGAGTGCCATCAAAGGTATGAGGGGTTGAGAGCAAAGGTGAACCAATTCCACCTTTGACTCTTTTGAGAAGAAATGAATCAACGTTTTAAAGCCTTATATTTAATTCATCTTAAAATATTTTATTTTACATCTCAGCAGTCATTAAGAACTTAAATTATTCTTTATCAAAGTAGACATTTTAAATTTTATATTCAGATTTTATTTTTAGATTTTTTTCAGTGTTATTTATTTATTTATTTTTTTTTTTGCATCAAGGAACTGCTGCACTCTGGAGGATTAGTATTGAAATTCGGACATGATTAATTATTAAACCGAATAATTACCAGAATTTACTATCCAAAAAGAGAAAAATCTGGTGTGACTGTCGCACAGCACGCAACTTCGGTAAACTACTAGTACATTTTGGCCGATTTTGATTAAAAGTTTATTTTCACGCCCTAGGGATGTGATTAACTTAAATATAAAATTTCAACCTCCTAGCTCAATTCCGTCATGCTTTAAATTGAACCCAGACAGACACACAGTCAGACAGACCATGTCGCGAAAACCACTTTTTTGAATTCAGGGGACAACAAAACGTGTATATCCGTCAAAATCTCGACATCGAATTTTTGACTTGAATCCAATACTTGATCTCTCTATATATTAACATATATAGAGGTAAGAGAAAGTAAAAATAAGAAAATTGTTTACTTTTGAACTTGGTTTGCTTTTGGTTTTTGCTTTGAACTACTCATATGCAGTTTCAAATAATGCATTTACATTACATACATTACACATTCTTGAAGTGTGATTTTATATTATTTTTATTATAAACAAATACACCTTTCTGAAGTGCACTGACGATCAATTGTTCTGCGCGATTTGCGTCCGAAACGTCGGCAATTAAAATAAATATAGACACATGATTTGTAAGACGTCACGTCAAAAAAAATTGGATAAATAAAGATTAACTAAACACTTTTTTTTTTGTCTAATTTGATTTCAGGCTGCCATCCTGTTCATACATATTAAATATGCACTTTTTTTTTTTTTTCTCATTCACACTCACACTCACACACACATTCACACAGTCTTTTCGGCAACTCAGGCCATTTAAGATTTTAGACGATAACCGTTATTGATAAATATACATATAGGGGTTCAGGCATTCTTATTTAAGCCATTTGGTATCCAATTGGCTTAAATAAAATCATCGGACTGCCTGGGGTCCGAACCCGCGACGTTTGGTATATGAGGTTAGCACGCTAACCTCTACGCCATGCCCCGAGGGCTATTAAATATGCATATATGATACAGAAAATATTAATTGCAATAATTGACACACTTTGAGAATAAAAAAAAAAAAAAAAAATCTGGTGTAATAATACAAAATGCATTTGGCGGTTTACGAACACATATAATAGGGATTTTTTTTAAAAATTCACTATTTTTTCTGCTTCTTTCCGTTATTAATATTTTAACGTTATTGAAATCCCACGTGTGACCTAGATTGAGAGTGTGTTGTGTGCATACTCTCCTATTCATTAATTACTATACCCATCAACGATTACTATCACTATTATAAAATATTATATAATTGAGCATTGGTTGAAAAAAATTCCATCCTTTTCAAACAAGGCTCTACCCTCTATTAATACTGATTTTAAGCAAGAAAAGAACAAAAAAATCTCAGGAGATGGAATTTAGACTAGCGATGGATGGGATTGTGAATAGGAACTATCTAATGCTTCGTTTAATCTATTATTAAAACATGAATTTCACAGGCTCCGACAAGTTTAGGAACAATTACAAATGGAGCTGTTCAACTTGAATAATTAATTTTCGGTTACATCTCACTTGAATTTATTTCAAATAAATATTTAAAGGCATAAATCCATGAAAACATCTTAAAAGAATTGTTTTTTTTTTTTAAGTAACTTTTAAGGCGGAATAGGAGCGAAGGTGTTACGCATGTTTTTCCCGATATGTGTCATAAAAAGTATGCCCAAAAAATCAAGAAATTCAAATATTTGCCAAGAGATGTCAGAATGGTAGCTAATAATATTTAATGCATTTGATTGATTTTCATTGATCTTTTAACAATAAATACTTTATAAATGTTATTATATATTATGTATCTTTTATAAAAGCATAAAAATATATAAATATAAATCTACCGCAAGGAAATTGGGTTTCCTATTTAAAACGAAGCGTTACTTTTCCTCCCAACAACTCCTAATCCTCTATAAAGCCCAAATTCGGCCGTGTCTTGAATATTGTTCCCACCTTTGGCGAGGGGCGTCGAAAGACGCTCTCTCCTCCTTGGAAGCCATACAGAGGCGTGCAATTAGACTGATAGGTGATTCTACCCTTACTGCATCCCTACAGTCACTAGATCATAGAAGAAGAGTATCTGCACTATCTCTCTTCTACAGGTATTACCATGGCCAATGCTCTGCCGAATTAAAATCAATTATCCCACCCAATGCAACATATTCACGGAACACAAGAGAGGCATCTTCCCAGCATCCCTATGCTGTTCAGATCACGACTAACAGAACAAAACAATTTCATTCTTCCTTTGTCCCCATGACCTCCCGTGATTGGAACAAGCTCCTTGCGTCTATCTTCCCCAAAACCTACAATCTTCAGACTTTCAAGTCTAACCTCAACAGGCATCTTCTCAGTTCCCGCAGTTGAGTTTCCCCTTTTGTTTTTATTTTCTTCCTGGCTGCATGTGACTATTGGTCATTATAGGTCTTCGGACCTTATGCACCCATTCCAAAAAAAAAAAAAAAAAAAAAAAAAAATATAGGCTAATAGGGGATCGGCTGTTAGACTAGCCTGCCATCTATTGCAAGAGAACTGAACTAATTTGACAGTTGATTTTTTAAATAAATCATCTAAGCTTATTTTAAAAATTTCTATGTGATTAATAATAACAATAAATTCATTTTTAAATTTAAAAAAATTAAAGATTATTGGGACAGATTGTTTTTTTGTATTTGCTTGATAACAAAAAAATTAATTACGATAATTTTTTAATAAGTCATTAAAAAAATTATAACTCTTTGTCCCAACAATCTCTTATGAATTTAATTCATTTTAAAAAAAAACCGCATTGAAAAATTCCTTATAATAGTCTAGTTTTTTTTTTTTTAAAGTACGTTTAGACTTCGCTCCTGAACCCACTGTGATAACGCCCAGGAACATGTTGTCCTTTTGTTTGTTAAATTCTAATTTGCCAGCTGGCCTGGCAAAAGAGAAAAGGAACAGCCACCATGATGTTTAATTGACAAATAATACCAATCAACGCGAAACCTCGGATAGGAGAACCCCGAGGGGCAAGTCCATCGGAAGCACACTGGTATATATCCCAGGAGTGAGATGGAATCATCCTCAATACAAGAAACCGATGTTTTGCAAATCGTCAGATATTCCTATCCAATATGACAAAGCAGATCCATGAATTTTATAATCAAATCAAGGAAATTAAAAAAAAAATTTGCATTCATGGATCTGCTTTGTCATATTGGATAGGATTTGGAGAATATCTCTTTCTTGTACTGAGGATGATTCCAGAGTAAATGTGGAACGTGGTCAGTGGTAGTAGGGTTGATGGATGCAGAAAGGACCGAGGGAACAGGGTCACCACAGTGACGTCAACACTTACGGGGGCAACTACTAATACCATTTAGGGCCGGTTTTTTCATGTTTGGGTAGATAGTGAAGTCTCTGTTAAGTGGCTTTTTTTGTAGTGCAGAAACCCTCTTCATTTTTATTCTTATAGTAAAATATACGACATCCCATCATTTTATTTAAAAAAGAAGTAGATATATTTGTTATTTTTATTTTGATTCAACTTATTTTAACAATAAAGTGATGAGATGTGATATATTTTAAAATATGCTAAAGGTTAGGTCCACTGGCAACTGAGGCAGTCATTTGTTTTTCATTTGCATAACCCAGCCTTGTTCTGTGTAGGATTTACCAAAGGGGTGATATTAGAAACACAAGCCTGGCACCAGCATCCTAACTTCACGCATAAAAATAACAGAGGCATTCTTCAATCTATCCCTTTTTATTGTTATTATTCATTTTATGTCAGTCAGGATTATATTTCTAGGATATTTGGCAAGGTGTTGAAGATGATTATTTGAATATATTCTAATATCCAAGTTGAAACTATGTTCGAGGGTTGGCCAACTCCCTCTGACGGGGGTTTCTGCATTCCACACTACCCATAGGTTAACTTTCTATCCAAACATGAAAAAACCGGTCCTTAGAGACGCCGCCCGCCAGGGTCTGCCGGAGGCAACCCTACCGCAGCTAGTTAATAATATAGAGGAACTCGTTATTTATACAGAAATGACGGAAAGAATAAGAGTAAAGTCCCCTTCTTAACTACTTCAAGCTTTAATCATATTATTGACCTCTTCTCGTTGCAAGTTAATCAGATTTTCTTTCTAGATTTCTCCTATAAAATTGTTTTAAGAGACGCCATTAAGCTCTTTAATGTTTCTCGGTTAATATGCCTTAGAACGTGCTTAAGACCTCGTTAAGGTCACAACCTGTGACGTCTTAGAGTCGATCAATCTCTTCCAAAAAATAATAAAATCACCTTCCCTTCCCTATTCATAAATAAAGGGTGTCTATTAATTGATTAATCAAGTTGAGCGGCTCAACCAAGTCCTTGATCAAAGAGAACACAAACAACAAGTTAAGGCATCAGAAATCTATTGTGCTTTTTGATTTTGTTTTAATTGGTTCCCCCCCGATGAAGACAAAAATAAAATGGCTGGTAAGTCTTTTACCGACTGCATGTGAAATAACTTCTTTTGTATGGCGAGTATCAGATGCACTCCCATCCAAGATCAGACATTTATCCTGGAGTCATCCGAGAAATCTGATAACTTGGTCGTGTCACCCGTGGCAGAGGAACGAACGCAGGAACACAATAAATTTCGTCGCAGACAATCTGCCCGAGAATTATAGAAGAGAATTTTGTGAAATTTTTAGGAGTTGCTCCCATCCTTTAAAGTTTAGGCTTTTTCAAATGCATTGAGACAGGGGCGCCTCTAGGATGAAGATATTGGGTAGGCAATGAATCATATTTACTATAATTAAAGTTATTGTTTTGTCAAAAGTTTTGCGTTTACTTATACAGAAAAGGATATTTTTTTATCTTAAAAGAATGGAAGGAGGTAGCAGCCAGGAAGGAGTGTCTCCAAAACAATGAAACTCCCAGATATTCGCGACGTTTCGGTCCAAATTTATTTGACCATCATCAGGCAATCAGGCTACAATAGATTTTTATTCATAATTAACATCATTAACAATTAAAACATTAAAATGGTTGTTATTTTTAATTTTTTACTTACAGTTGTCATATGTAAATTTATATAAATATATTTAATCATATGTTGCTTCGGACTTGTTAATGACATTAAAATTTTGCTCATCTGCAATCGAAGGCTTAGATATGTGAGGAAGTAATGACAATTTTTTCAAACATTTGTCTTTATATATAATTATCAAAGTGGCCCCGATTATCTATCAATTTCTAATCTTTTTTTACTGCTAATTTTGCTATTTCTTCTTTTCAGTTATTCCGAGTGATGGACATTTATTTATGCGTTGAATTATCAAATGTTAATTTCTACAACATTAAATTTATAACCGATCTTATATAAACTTTTTTATTTAAATTATATTACTGATTTCAATTTTCAAAAAATTCTTTTTTATAAAACAATTAAGAAAACATCTCACGCCCTATATCACACAAGATTGATGTATAGGTATTGCTTAGGCCTATGCAATCCATTTGAAAATTTATGGCCTTTTGTCCGGCCATTTTTATAAATAATTTTTCGGCATTTATAAAAATGGCCGGAAAAAAGGCCATAAATTTTCAAATGGATTGCATAGGCCTAAGCAATACCTATACATCAATCTTGTGTGATATAGGGCGTGAGATGTTTTCTTAATTGTTTTATAAAAAAAGAATTTTTGAAAATTGAAATCAGTAATATAATTTAAATAAAAAAGTTTATATAAGATCGGTTATAAATTTAATGTTGTAGAAATTAACATTTGATAATTCAACGCATAAATAAATGTCCATCACTCGGAATAACTGAAAAGAAGAAATAGCAAAATTAGCAGTAAAAAAAGATTAGAAATTGATAGATAATCGGGGCCACTTTGATAATTATATATAAAGACAAATGTTTGAAAAAAATTGTCATTACTTCCTCACATATCTAAGCCTTCGATTGCAGATGAGCAAAATTTTAATGTCATTAACAAGTCCGAAGCAACATATGATTAAATATATTTATATATATTTACATATGACAACTGTAAGTAAAAAATTAAAAATAACAACCATTTTAATGTTTTAATTGTTAATGATGTTAATTATGAATAAAAATCTATTGTAGCCTGATTGCCTGATGATGGTCAAATAAATTTGGACCGAAACGTCGCGAATATCTGGGAGTTTCATTGTTTTGGAGACACTCCTTCCTGGCTGCTACCTCCTTCCATTCTTTTAAGATATTAATCACAGCCACTTCCACACTCAACAAAGGATATTTTTTTAACTCCACCAGTGGATATAAATTAAATAACTATTAAAATTGAACTCTGTTGTAGCTTATGCCAAAACCGACATTATTATTGGGTAGTTGCCTACCCTGCCTACCCCCGCTAAAGCCGCCCCTGCATTGAGAGATTAGCCTTTATAGTCCAGTCGATATAACTTTTTACCTGGAAAGTATTCTAAAGTTAATGAAATTTTCACAGGTTAATTTGGGGTATTCTAGGTTGTCTCTCCTAAGTCCTCGACCTCGAGGACCCTGTTGCTAACTTGGAAGGGGAGGGGGTGCAAAAACCTCAAAAATTTTGGACTTTTTTCAGTTTTTTTCTTATATTTCGTAATTTGAGAATTTTTGGTGTACTATAGTCCTATCCAAAGTTGTAGAGCATTAAATTTGTTGAAATTTGAAACAAAAAACAAAGTTGTAGACTTTATATTAACCGAGATATGGCCGTTCAAATAACGAAATATAAGAAAAAAACTGAAAAAAGTACAAAATTTTTGAATTTTTGCACCCCTTCCCTTCCAAGTTAGCACAAGGTCCTCGAGGTCGAGGACTTAGGAGAGACATCCTAGAGTACCCCCAATTAACCTGTGAAAATTTCATTAATTTTAGAATACTTTCCAGGTAAAAAGTTACGTATATCGACTGATGTTTGAAAAAGCCTTAACTTTAAAGGGTGGGAGCGACCCCTAATAAATTCGCAAAAATTCCTATAATTCTTTTTTTAATGAGTAGAACAAAATAGCAGGGTGCACCCATGCAAAAATAAAATTTTAAGGACCAGTCTTTGTATATATTAGTCAAATACAACAAATATAAAATAACTTATTTAGTCTTTATAACTTGTAAGTTTTAACCCCCACAAAACCCACAAAACCATCATAAATAAAATCGAAAATCGACCGTCAAAAATCGATTTGTTCAAAACACTGAATCGAGTTTAAATCGAAATCGATTCGACCAACCCTAGTCTCCCCTCTTGTGAAGTTCGCCTATCGTAAGCAGCGAAAATTTCAATTTTTAAATTATATTGGATAACACTTAATTGAGAAATAAAGTGTCGCAACGACATGTCGTTGCCTTTGTTCAGATAAATAAATATTATTGGATTAAATTTTAATTACCTTTGTTTATTGTTTAGATTTTGCGATACTACTTTTATTTTTAATAAGAATAATTATGGCTTTATTCCAACTTTATAATAATACTTCTGGAAAGCGTGGTGAACATCCCTTTCATTTTATATTATCTCAATGTCGTTCAAATCCCTGGAAATATCTTGGACTTTTTTTCAATAGAAGGAGAGCCTCCCTTTGAAAACCAGACCAGGATTTGTTGTTGTTGTTCTTTTAAAAAATATTCTGCGGATGCTCGGGGTGTTGAAAAGAATTGATCCAGGATGCAGCCGCATCTTGCAAATGTTATGCTACGATATATTGGTTAGAGAACAATCTTTCTGCTTGGTTGATGTGCATTCATTGAAAATATCCACATTCGTCTTCTTATAAAAGAGGAACTGCCCGCGACGTTTGGTACACCAAGTCCGGGGGACGCACTTAAATGTAAATGCGAAGCAAATTTTAGAATAAATACTTCAAACAGAACTGACACTTTACCCAAAATGTTTTTTCAAAAAAAAATTGTAATTGTTTTTGTCAGAGGCCTATTACTTTCTCTTACCTATGTATATATGTAATATATATATATGAGAGAGAAAGTATTGGATTCATGTCAAAAATTCGATTTTGATGGATATACACGTTTTGAGGTCACCTGAATCCAAAAAAGTGGTTTTCGCGACATGGTCTGTCTGTGGGTGGGTGGGTGTGTGTTCAATTTTAAGCATGAAGGAATTGAGCTATGAGGCTGAAATTTTATATTTAAGTTAAACACCCCCGGGACCGAGAAAATAAGCTTTTAATCAAAATCGGCCAAAGAGTACTAGTACTTTACTGATGTACTTTTACATCTGAATTCAAATATTCCCTACTGTCGGGAACTAAATATATGTCGACACAAAAAATCTGGTGTGACAAGCACAGTACACAACTTTCGAATACCGAAGGTAAGAGAAAGTTGTGTGCTGTGTGCCAGTCACACAAGATTTTTTCGTTATGTATTTATTGAAACTGAATAGTTTTTTTTTTTTTTTATTGATATTCACACTAATGATAATTTCTTTTTTCTTTTGTTTCAGGTGAGTGCCATTTGACTTTTCTTCTTCAGACCTACAGTGAGTATGTCTATTTACGTGTCATTCCACGTCAAATCAACACACTTTTTAATCTCACCATCTCAGATTTCTATGAAATTTGAATCATAGGTCCAAACAAACCCAAAATTATTATTTACTTTACTATCATTCCAATACATATTCAAACAAAAATTAAAACAAAAACAACAAAGGAACAAGACAAGTTATGGAAATTTATGTCCATTGACAAACAACGTATTCATACATTTCCATATTTTTTTCTAGATTTTAAAGTGAAACTTTTATTTGATCCTCTCAAATTTTTTCGCTCTTCTATCAGCATGTCGCGTTACAAGCCGTGACGCTACAAGCAATGACGTCACAAGCCGTGACAACAAAAATATAAAAGTTGAAATTTAATATATATGACGAATTATAAAAAAATAATTTTGAGATTTAATTATTCAATTTTTAAATTGATAAAATATAATTTTTAAAATAATTTAAAATGATTCAAATGTTCAATTTCTAAATAAATATTATTCTCAGTTTTTAACATGCGTCTATTGATTTCTCATTATCAATCCCATTTTCCAATTATTAAGTTAAGATTTAAAACGCGATTTTAATACCCTTAATTGAATAATTTTCTGAAAATTTTCAGTTAAACGCATTCGATCCGAAAAAAAAGTTTCACTTGCATCGTGCTTTCATAAAACTACACAATGATTTTTAATCTGGTGTGACCCTGAGTGTGAATGTTGAAAAAAAAAAATCATAGGGCTGGGGTCCGACCCCGCGACGTTCAGTATTGAAGGTCGGCACTCTACCAACTACACAGTGGCGTAACCAGGGGGGGGCGAGGGGGGCTCGAGCCCCCCCGCCTCAGGCGCATCAAGCCCTTGGCGCCCCCAGAAACCGGCATAGGCGCCCTACGGCCTCTAAGATATAGCCCAGCGAATGTGATTTTATCATATTCTTTTCATCGATTGTCTTAAAAAATTGATTGTTTTCTTTTAAAATTATATTACAACTTGAATTCTACTATTTTAAATGAATTTAATTCCAAAAATAATAAATAACGTGTATAGAGGCTTTATAATTAAAATTTTTTTTTATTTTGCAATATATAAGCCTTAATTTGATGTTTTATGGCTGTGGAGATTTACTCAGGATTCGTATAAGCCTTAATATTTAATTTTTTGAAATTCAAAATTTTTTTAAGCATAAAGGAATTGAGCTATGAGACTGAAATGTTATATTTAAGTTAAACACCCCCGGGACCGTGAGAATAAGCTTTTAATCAAAATCGGCCAAAGAGTACTAGTACTTTACTGATGTAGTTTTTCAGTTTTTTTCGATTTTCTCAAAATGAAAGGGCTTTTACCATTCTTCAGGCCCGCCCGAGCCCGCCCGGAATTTTTTCAAACCCCGCCCATTCCCGCCCGAGATTTAGTGAATGAATGAACGAATGTCTAGCAATTTTTAAATAAAATTTCATTTGCATGCCCGTCGAAATAAAATACTCTATTTTAAAAAGTTTTTATTCTTTGATATTTTCCCGAAAACTGAATAGTTTTTGAAATAATCACAGAAGAAGACGACATTTTTCGTAAAAGCAAAGAAAAATCAAAACAAAATCATACAGGTGTCATTAAAAAACATGTAAATATAAACAAATTCGCTGAGAAAATTACAGGATGCAAGAAATTTGCCCGCAGAAGGCGGGCAATTGCTCGCCGAAGGCGAGCAAGGGGGTCCAGGGGGCGGAGCCCCCTGGAAAATCGGCGGCCTAGTTGAGCTTCGCCCCCCCCCCGCCCTCAAAGGCTGGTTACGCCGCTGCAACTACACCAAGCACGGGGACAGTGTGTTAATTTGACATCTCTTTAGAAAAATAATATAGTTTTTTTTTTTCTAACAATCTTATGAGACTTATTGAGTTTTTATTGTAGTTTAAATATTATATTATCGCACAGGACGGGATTGATCATAAAACAAGTGAATTTGTTGTATTTTTTTTTTTTTTTTTTGATAGAGAAATTGCTCGTAAATTTTCTAGTCTTGTTTTCCTCTTTCTAATTAATTTCCAAGTTGATAAGAAAGAAAGAAAAATCCTTTTAATAGGCCTCTTGTACGTCAAAGTATTAATTTTCCCTCCGCAAAAGAGCATCGTAAAATGAAATTTTATATTTTATTATAAAATTAATAAACAGTATCTTTGTCTCTTCTTTTTTTTTTTTTTTGACACTATAATTTTTGTGTGCTATAAACTCCAGTTTTTAGTATCAGAAATTTCATTTTAATTGTCATTTAGAGTTGGAAGAAGTTTTTATGGAAATAACTTCTTGTTGAGAGAGATTTTATTTTTTTGTTGGTTGGCTCCACCGATTTTGATTAAAAATCATAAATCAACTATTTTTTAGATGCTCTTTAAAAAGTATATCAGTGAAATTATACGTGAAAATTGTTTGAAGTACACTTTACTAATGTTCAGATTTTTCAAATTCATTTTACGCCCTCTGGCTTTGTGTAGTTAGTAGCGTGCTGGTCTTTTTTTTTTTTTTTTTTTTAAAAACATTCACACTTTTTTCTCATTCACACTCACACTCACACACACATTCACACTGTCTTTTCGGCAGCTCAGGCCATATAAGACATTTACGATAACCGTTATTTATGAATTTATATATATTAGGGTCCAGGCATTTTTATTTAAGCCATCTGGTGCTGGTCTTGTATACCAAGGGTCGCGTGTTCGGATCTCGGGCAGTCCGATGCAGTGGTGGCGCGTCCACTAGGCAAACTAGGCGGCCGCCTAGGGCGGAAACCTGGAGAGGGCGGCTGTTCGGAGATTTTACTAATTAATTATTTTAATTTTAATGTCAATAATTACTCCGAGCGAAAAATTGACTAAAGGAATTCATTCCTATAAATTATGTAATAATTAATCAATTAATATTTTTTTCTCATTGTTGTTAATAATTTCACGAAATAAACACGTTTGTTAAGAATTCACGTTTTGTTATTCCTCGAGCATTTTAGCAAACATTTAAGCAATTCAACTCATCATTTTTATTGGTCCTTCGATGTCGGATAAGATAATCACACAAATAATTTGATCTGATATAGAAATTCATCGAAAATTAAGGTAACAAATTAATATTTATATTTTCAATGGCGACCACAAAAGAATTAAATGTTACGAAACGAGTCTTGAAAGGCAAAATTACACGCCTAATTACTTCAATTAATGAAATTGAAGTTATATCTGATTCACAAATTGAAATTTATGTAGCCAAAATAAATGAATTAAATTTATCATTAAATAATTTTGAAGAGCAATACAATGCCGTTTGTAATGATGAAGAATATCAACAAATGGCAAGCGAAATTTCGGGATTAGAAAAGAAATTAATTGAACTTAAAATTAAATTATTAGACGCCCGCAACCCAAATACATCTTTAAGAAATGAGAGTATATTAGGATCTAATTTATCTAACACAAGTAATGAAATCAAACTCCCCAAACTTGAACTGCCTGTATTTACAGGAAATTTACAAGAATGGACTCATTTTAGGGATTTGTTTGTAGCTTCGGTTCATAATAAAACAAATTTAAGCTCGGCACAAAAACTACAATATTTGAAATCGGCCCTTCGTAATGAACCCGCCCTTCTAATTCAGTCTATTCAGATTTCGGACGAAAATTATATTGAGGCGTGGGAAATTTTAAACAATCGGTACCATAACCACCGGAAAATTATTAATTCAATTCTCGAACGATTGATAAACCAAAAAAGCATGACTTCAGAATCGCCTACATTTTTAAGAAATTTAGTTGATGTAACAAATGAATGTGTTCGAGCATTACGAGTAGCTAAAATCCCGGTGGAACATTGGGATGCAATTTTAGTCTATTTAACCACTTCAAAACTAGATTCAGAGTCCCGCAAGCAATGGGAATTGTCATTGAACAATGACAAAATCCCTACATTTGTTTCTCTCATGAAATTCTTGGATAATAGAGCTCAAGCCATATTAGCAGTATCTCCAACTCACAAGCCGCAAGTTTCAACACATCTTAAAGACAAACCAACTCAACTTAAAGTCTCAAAAGCTTCAGTTCATTATGGATCCGTTAATATGGCTTGCCCTCATTGTTCTAAGGAACATTATATATATAATTGTCCTGATTTAAGCTCAAAATCACCGGAAGAAAGGCATGAAGTTATAAAATCGTTGAAGTTATGTTTCAATTGTTTGAGACCGGGTCATTCAATAAATGTATGTAAATCAAGTAACTGTAAAATATGTAATAAGCGTCACAATTCGTTTCTGCATTCAGAAAGACCACAAGGCAATGTCACAGGCGCAAAAGTTGAATTATCAGTAATTCATTCAAACCAAAATGAAAAAAGTAAAGTTAAGTCAGAGCCGTCAAATTCAGGGTCTGTAGTCACGATGCATGTCACAAAGAATAATGAAATGACACACGTCTTATTGTCAACTGCTCTTATTAGACTCCAAACAAAAACAGGAAACTTTATCATATGTCGAGCCTTACTTGACTCAGGGTCCCAGGCCAGCTTTGTTACGTCAAGTTGTGCTAAAAAATTAGGATTACGTCACTTTAACACTAATTTTTCAATATCAGGATTAAATTCCACCTCAATTTCAAGAGCACATGAATATGTTAATTTAACATTTGCACCACTTTCGACTTCCTCAATCTTTAATGTAAAGGCACTCATACTTAATAAAATAACTTCAACTCTTCCTCATTCAAATCTGAATAAAAATGCTTGGCCATATATTCAGAATTTAACACTAGCGGATCCACATTGGTCAGAACCAGGTCAGATAGATGTTTTATTAGGTGCCGATATATATTCCTCATTAATTCGGGACGGGCTTATCCAAGGCTCTAATGGTGCCCCCAATGTGATGAATACCGCACTAGGATGGATCTTATCTGGGAAGATAAATCTAGAGTTATCAAACGATATAAAAGCATTTTCGTCCTTCACAGATGAATATGAACTTATCTCTAGATTTTGGAACCTAGATGATGATGTAGCTCCTAACCAAAAGTTGAACAATGAAGAAGTCGAATGTGAAAATCATTTTAAAAATACCCATTATAGAGACTCTACGGGAAGATATATAGTTAGGTTACCGTTTAAAGAATCTAATAATAAACTTGGTAACTCTCGAGATATAGCAGTTAAGCGATTATTGCAAGTCGAGAAACACTTAGTGAATAAACCTGAACTCCAAAAACAATATTCAGAGTTCATGGATGAATATTTAAATCTTGGTCATATGGAACAAGTGCCTAGAGATGAATTATGTAAGTCCGATGATCAATTATGCTATCTCCCTCATCATGCAGTCATTAAGGAATCAAGCTCCACTACAAAGTTACGAGTCGTCTTTGATGCATCAGCAAAGACATCAACAGGAGTATCCCTTAATGATCTTTTAATGGTTGGTCCGAAGTTACAAGACGACATAATTCAACTCTTAATTCGATTCAGAGGCTACCACATCGGAATGTCGGCAGATATTGCAAAAATGTATCGGCAGATTCGAATTCATCCTCAAGATTCTGATTTCCTAAGGATCGTCTGGAGGTCATCAATAAAGGAACCTATCCAAGATTATCGGCTTTTGACGGTAACATATGGTACTGCATCAGCACCATATCAAGCCATCAAGTCGTTACAACAATTAGCGCTCGATGAAAATGACTTCCCTGAAATTTCAAGAATTATATTACAAGATTTCTATGTTGACGACCTTCTAACGGGCGCAAATACAGTACAAGAAGCCCTATATATTCAAGAAAAATTAGATGAAACCCTCAAGAAAGGAGGATTTGATTTGAGGAAATGGATCTCAAATGATCCTGAAGTTCTTCAAGCAGTTCCACCTGAAAAAAGAGAAACTGCACTTCCACTAGAAATCGGGCGCCATGAGAGAATCAAGACATTAGGCGTTCAGTGGGAACCTGCAACAGATGAATTTATATGTACAATTTCATTACAATGGCCTGAAAAGTTAACCAAAAGAATATTTCTATCAGTAATCTCAAAAATATTTGATCCTCTTGGTTGGTTAACACCATGCACAATCACGCTGAAGATCACTTTTCAAGATCTATGGAAAACAAACGTTTCATGGGATGATTCAATCGAAGATGTAACCAATTGTAAGATGATCTTTGAAAAATTCAAGCTTGTGAATACATTTCAAATTCCCAGGCAGATTGTCCACTTCAAGTATGTCCTTCACCTTCATGGATTTTGCGATGCTTCAGAAAAGGCTTATGCTGCAGTCATATATCTAGTATCGAAGAATGAAGCAGGACAAGTGGCTAGTGAGCTTATTATGGCAAAGTCAAGAGTAGCTCCCATCAAAACGATATCCTTACCCAGATTGGAATTATGTTCAGCATTATTAGTATCTAGAGTCATCAAGACATTTTTACAAGCATCTACTCTAGAAATTCAAGAAGTTCATGCTTGGTCGGATTCCACGATCACACTCGCTTGGATCGACTCACATCCATCACGATGGAAGAGTTTTGTTGCCAATCGTGTATCCGAAATTCAAACAAATGTTCCTACATGTCATTGGCATCATATTGATAGTAAAAACAATCCTGCAGATTGTGCTTCTCGAGGATTAGTTCCATCCAAACTCATATCAAATAGTCTTTGGTGGCATGGTCCTGAGTGCATCCTCGCAGCGGTGGCTCCGGAACCTGTTGAAAACCTAAGTACAAATCTAGAAGAAAGAAAAATAAAACATATTAATTTGCATGTAGACGTAAGTGAAGACATTATTTTTATTGAAAGATTTTCTTCTTTAACGCATCTTCAAAGAATCCTAAGTTGGTGTTGTCGATTCATACGCAACGCTAAACTTAAAGAGGAAAATAAATGTCAAAGAATCAAAGGACCTTTGACGCCACAAGAATTGAAACAATCACTAATTAAATTAGTTCAATTTACCCAAACACATCATTTTTCAGAAGAAATCGAAAGATTAAAAAATAACAAACCCTTGAAGTCTAAAAGCAAGATTCTAAGTTTAAATCCATTCTTGGACGAAAACAGCCTGTTAAGAGTTGGAGGAAGACTAAATAAGTCATCCCTATCATATTTTCGAAAACATCCTATTCTGCTTCCCAAAAATGGACACTTAACAAAGTTAATAATACAAAATTATCACATTAAAAATCTACATGCAGGACCTCAACTGCTTTTAACGATTCTTCAAGAGCAATTCTGGATTGTGAATGCTCTCTCTACAGTGAAACAAATAATTCACAGATGCGTCACATGTCATAAACAAAAGTCTGAAGTCGAAAATCAGATTATGGCAGCGCTACCTACTGCTCGAGTTACTCCTTCTCGACCCTTTACCAAAACGGGCCTTGATTATGCGGGTCCATTAAGTTTACGAATTGTGAAAGGAAGAAACCGTACCACATATAAGGGATATATTGTGCTATTCATATGCTTTGTAACGAGGGCAATTCACCTCGAAGCTGTAAGCGATTTAACAGTAGAGGCTTTTTTGGCAGCCTTAAAGAGATTTGTTGGACGACGAGGAAAACCTCTTGATATTTATAGCGACTGCGGCACTACATTTGTTGGTGCTAATAAGGAATTACAAGCTATAATCAAAACATTGAAATCAGAGATATTTACTGAAGCAGCTTCAAATTTTCTTAGCCAACTCGAAATTGAATGGCATTTCAATCCTCCAGGTGCACCACATTTTGGAGGGTTGTGGGAAGCCGGTGTAAAATCCATTAAATATCATTTGCGAAGAATTGTCGGATCAAGCAAGCTGACATTTGAAGAATTAACCACATTGCTCATACAAATTGAAGCTTGCGTCAATTCGAGACCTCTTACTGCCCTGACCAGTGATCCCAATGATCTGCAACCACTGACACCTGGACACTTCCTAATTGGAGATTCCTTGTTGAGTCTACCTCATAAAGATGTGACCCAAGTACCAGTGAACCGTCTTAGAAGATGGCAACTGATTGAACAGATGCGACAACAATTTTGGAAGAGATGGTCCAATGAATATCTTTCAAGACTTCAACAGAGGCCAAAGTGGAAATGTGCACGAGAGAACATATCCGTAGGTCAATTAATTTTGCTAAAAGACGAAAGATTAGCGCCTGGCAGATGGAAGTTAGGGCGGATACTTCATACACATCCAGGAGAAGATGGAATGGTTCGTGCAGTCACAGTGAAAACGTCTGATGGTGTATACAAACGACCTATTGTCAAGATATCATTACTTCCAATTGAAGACTCAGAAGAACGGTTTTGAAATTACTATTTCAAGGCCGGCGGTATGTTCGGAGATTTTACTAATTAATTATTTTAATTTTAATGTCAATAATTACTCCGAGCGAAAAATTGACTAAAGGAATTCATTCCTATAAATTATGTAATAATTAATCAATTAATATTTTTTTCTCATTGTTGTTAATAATTTCACGAAATAAACACGTTTGTTAAGAATTCACGTTTTGTTATTCCTCGAGCATTTTAGCAAACATTTAAGCAATTCAACTCATCAGCGGCAAAAAGGGAAAAAAAAAAAAAAAATTTTGGTTCCGCAAGCGGCACCCGAAAAAAATTTCGGTTCCGGGGGGAGTAAAAATTAGCGTCTCAAAATTTCGGTCCCCGGGGCGGCAAAAATTAGCGTCTCTAAAAAAAAGGTAAAATATTTTCCCGGCCGGGAAAAAAATTTTGGTTCCGCGCAAGAGGAAATGTTCCGCGGGCGGCACACGGGAAAAAATTTTCGCAGCAAAATTTTTGCGATCAGGAAAAATCTTAAGGAGGGGGGCGGCAAATTAAATTTTTAAAGTTTTTTTGGGGGGGGGGGCGCAAAAAAATATCTTGCCTAGGGCGGCAGAATAGCTTGCGCCGGCCCTGGTCCGATGATTTTATTTAAGGCATTCGGATACCAAATGGCTTAAATAAGAATCCCTTGACCCTCAATATGTATATTAACCAATAACGGATATCGTAAAAGTCTTATATGGCCTGAGTTGCCGAAAAGACTGTGTGAATGTGTGTGGGAATGAGAATAAAGTGTGAGTGTTAAAAAAAATCATTTTCTGACTTTTTCTTCCATAGATCCAATGTTAAATCCCCATATGGGGATTTGCATGTTAATTTCGATTCAAAAGGAAAAAACTTTTTACTCATTTTTTTTCCAATTCTTATGAAAGTTTTGTATTTATTTAGGATTCTCTCTTGTGTATAAAATATTAAAAATATGATATTAAAATTGTTAGCGAATCAATAGGTAGTAGAAAAATAAAAGGCCGAGCAGCTAGATTTATTTCTTTAATAGAGAACCCAGAGCTTCGTTTCGGTCGACTATGCGACCATCTTCATGGGTAGAGTTCAGTCATTAGAAAAACTTCTTTGACAGACATTTAATAAAATAATAAGCGGCACACCCTTATCTTTTCGGGTATATGAATTAATAAATATTTAATTATATAAATTTAATAAAATTCTTTATGATCTATCAGAGCCAAAAGTCAATATTATGAAATGTCTGTCAAAGAACTTAAGAGGTTTTTCTAATGACTGGACTCTAGCTATGAAGATGGTCGCATAGTCGACCGAAACGTCGCTGTGGGTTCTCTATTAAAGAAATAAACTTAGCTGCTCGGCATTTTATTTTTCTACTAGATATTAAAATTTTGAAAAATTTTTTAATAATATATGCAATAATATACAGGGCGTTCCATTAAAAAAAAAAACAACTTTGTATGGTTGTATGATTTGTGAGCAAATATTTTATAATTTTGGCCTTAAAAGGCCTTAAAATTGGCCTGTCTGTTTGCGAACAAAATATCTAAGAAACGAAAAGACGTACGAGTTTGAAATTTTATATTTAAATTAGACACCCCCCTACCAAGGGGCGTAAATAAACTTTTGAACAAAATTGGTCAGAGTGTACTAACATTTTACTGATGTACTTTATCAGTTTTTTTCGATTTTCTCAAAATTCTGATTATAATTCATAAATCAATTATTTTTTTAGATGATCTTTAAAATGTATATCAGTGAAATTTTTCGTGAAAATTGTTTGAAAAACACTTTAATGATGTGGAAGCATTCGTAGCTCAGCGCCATCTATGAATCGCGTGATCAAATTTGGAACTTAGGTGCTAAGGACATATCTCGACAGAAAAAATCTGGTGTGACAAGCACAGTCTCTTGCCGAAGGTTAAGAGCAAGTTGTGTGCTATGCGACCAGTCACACCAGATTTTTTTAGTCCCATCCTATCTTTTAAAATTCAGGTTTCGGCCAGGCCGGGCTAATTTTTGGCCGAAACCGAAACTTCGGTCTGTTCCTAATGGAAATTTACTTTTTTTACTCGACATTTTATTATTTTTCAAATTCGAAATGTGTAATTGCTTAATTAATTTAAGTGCAAATGACACCTTTCCAGACGTATTGCTCACACTTTAATGGATTCAATTATTCGGTTGAATGATTATTAAAAAAAAAAAAAAAAAAAAAAAACCTGCTCTCCTTCAAACTTTATAATTCTACTTACGAGCTATTACAATTGTAAATGGGGGAAAAAAAAAAAAAAAAAAAAAATTATTGAAAGAA